>UELX01002525.1:0-30394 GCA_900480035.1 Eupelmus urozonus | reverse complement strand
TGAATCTAACAAAGTAGCACTTGGTTAAAATATAATTTGTTGCTCCTACAAAGTTTTTTGTTATATCTACAAGGGTAATGCTGTATTGACAACTATTTGGGCTTTGTAATCTTTTTTTAATAAAAAAAAAAATACTTATAACGAAAAAAAATTGTAAAAATTACAAAGTACTTTGTAATTACTTAACTCGGTTTTAAACACAAATTTTTTTAACAAAATACACTTTGAAACCTTTACCAATTAATATGTTGTACTTCCCAAGATTTTTTTGAGTGTGTCTAAGCTATTGTTAGTAATAAGTATTAAATTTTTGTTTGATTGATTCTTATACTAAACATAAATACAAAATTAATACTATTCTCTATCTGAACTTTATTAATTATACTACAAGTCCATTTTCTATTTATATCTGTATAATCTTATAATTATTTTTTGTACACATAAAAATTGTTCTAATCATTATACATTCAAGTCCTCTAGTCACATAGGAGGATTACTAACGCACCTTTCTGCAACTCCAGTCGCAAAAAGGCGCAACAAAAAGCCTGCAAGCTCAACCTTACCAAACAAAAAAGAAAACCCCCACCAATCCAACCTCCCTCCATCCAGCCTCAGCCACAGCGCACATACACACCCTTACCAAAATGGTCGCCTCTCTACCTCTAAAACACCAAGTGTCCGCTAAAAAACATACATAAAAGCATAGAGAAAAAAGCCGGCAGAAGAAAGCCGCATGCAACAAACAATCCTCTCCACAACTGCCAGCAAATAAAAGAGCGGTTCAAAGACTTACTCCTCCCAGAGCAAAGGATCCGACTTTTTTCTCCCTATATATATATATTAAAGCAAAGCTCGCCGCGCGCGCGCGCGCGTCAATACGGAGGGGATCGACTGGACTGGAACTGTGCGGCCGTCGCTCTCCGTTTAACCAACGCCTAAACGCCTTGTGTGTATCTGTATCTATCTGTCTGTGTGTCAGCACTCTCTCGCTCCAATCTGCGGCGGATCTCTCTCTGCGGGGCCTCGAAATTACCGGCGGAAATCCCCTTTCGGCGACTCCCGCGCGCCTTTCGACGGGCAACCGAACGAGCGCCCGACTGTAGATCGCGAGGAGCCGCTAGGCGTCGGTTGTCGCGCGAGAAAGAGAGACTGTGATGTGAGTGCGCTGTGCGCGCGCAACGCGCCTGCAGCCGCGCGCGCAATGCTGAGACGCCGGAGGGCGTAAGGATGGATGGATTTGCTGTGAGGGAGGTTTGAGGATGCGTTTGCGTGGGCGGGTTGGAGAGGTGAAGGGTTTTGGAGTTTGTGGAGTGAGACGGAATTTTTGGTTGTAAGGAGAAGGTTGGGTTTTGGAGAGTAGGTGGTGTTTGGTTTTAGATGAGCGATTGAAGTCTGCTTCGATTGCAATATTTATAATGTATTAATGAGAAAATTAAACTTTGATAAATCTGAGAACTTGATTCAATATAATTATAGAATTATTTTTGGTATTTGAGCTTCATTTTCTGTGGCAACAGGTGTTATCTTTTTTACTAACTTTAAATTTTCTTGTAAAAAGCTCAGTCAAGCACTAATTTAAAAATTATTTAATTATTTAATTTTTTTCATCATTATATTTATAGCCCGTTTAATTACTTCTGAATATAAAATTAAAGATGTTCTAATTAAAATCTAAATAATTCATCTACTGATTAATAAAATTGTAGCTCTTAATGAACTCTTATTTAGGTCCAAATTAGAAATAAGTAAAAATTCAGCAATTAGCTTCTATTAATTTTCTATTCGATCTACTAGGTTAAAAAAAAAAAATTGGATGGAAATGAATACACAGAAATGCATCCATCGTCACTGCAACCCAGCTTTAACAAAAACGACAGCTGCCCGCCGGCCGCGCTGGCGTAGCGACACCGCAGAATACAGCCTCACAACACGTGCGCGCGGTCTTCGCGGCAGCGAGTCGATCTACGATGGCCGAATCAGCGGACGACTGCAGCGGCGTCCAGGAGTCAAGTAGCAGCAAAAGGCCGCAATTTGGAAATCGAACGCTTGAGGATAAGGATGATGTCTTTCGGCATAATGCTTGGTAGGATATGTGTGTGTTTAAGTGCATTCGCGGTTTGTTTATTCGAGAGTGCAGGGGACCTAACCTCAAATTTGATTCAGCAGATGACATTTGTTGTTTACGTTGTCGAGGATTGTTGGAGATTGTGGGTTTTAGTTTTGTTTGAGTTTGTGTAGTTTATTTAGTGGTTATCGTTTATTACTGGATTGATAAAGTTATTGTGTATAAAGTTCATAAATTCATGCCAAAGAGAAATTCATGTTTAGATTTTTTACATTTATATTATTAATAAGTATTAATAATAAGTTATGAATAATTGTAGTTTATTATTTATAAAGCTTGATAAACAAAGTAATTAAATATTATTAAAAGTGAAATAATTGAAATGTTTTTAAAAGGATATTTTAAAATATATTTTGTATTTGTTACTATTAAAATATTGTTGGAGTAAAATAAAATAATTATTTTTTTGCTCTTAATACATTTTTTGTACTCTTATATGTATTTATAATTTTTTTTTTTTACAAAGCAATATTTTTTGTTGAGTAAAATCTGGTATTTGTCGTTATTTAATAAGAAATAAAAATCAAATTTATAGGGATAATGTTGTATGGGACAAAGAACAGGAAGAGTTGGCTCAACGTAAGGTAGCAGAAAATTCAAAAGTTTCTGCATCCACAGAAGAAATCACAAAGTTTGAAACTGAAGCAGACCAGTTTTGGGACAAATTTTACGGAATTCATCAAAATAGGTTTGTATGAAATGTAAAATTAATACTTGGGTAATGCTCCAAAATAATTAATATAATTTTTAACAGATTTTTCAAAGACAGACATTGGCTATTTACCGAGTTCCCAGAACTAGCTCCTAGGAATGTTATAGAAGATAAGGATAGACCTTTAAGAGTTTTACCCGATGCACAAAGTAATAGTGATGATAAAGAAAGCTGTTTAGAAAATATTCCTGTTAAAACTGGTCAAAGGATTTTTGAAATTGGTTGTGGTGTAGGAAATACTGTATTTCCTATACTTATGTATAACAGTGATCCAAATCTTTTTGTTTACTGTTGTGATTTTTCATCGACGGCAATTGAGATTTTACAGCAAAGTAAAGAATATGATACAACAAGGTAATGATTATCTAAGACTGCAAAGTCATAAAGTTACGTGAAAACTAAAAAAACTTACATAAAATTTATTATTGTAGATGTAAAGCATTTGTTCTTGATGCTACTCAAGAGGAGTGGAGCCCACCATTCGAAGAGAATAGTTTGGATATTGTCATCTTAATTTTTGTTCTTTCGGCTATTCATCCAGAAAAGTAAATTACAAATATTTTCTTTTATTATAATTAATTATTTTACTTTTCATAACATGAAAATTTATATTTTAGAATGCAGCACATTATAAAACAAATTCATAAATACTTAAAGCCAGGAGGCTTAGTTTTATTTAGAGACTATGGCAGATATGACTTGGCTCAATTAAGATTTAAAAAAGGCCGGTGCTTAGCTGAAAATTTTTACGTGAGAGGCGATGGAACGCGTGTATATTTCTTTACACAAGGTAGTATTATATTACTATTTTTAATTTAAAAATCTTAATAGAACTTATCATAGTTTAAATTTATTACAGATGAAGTTAGAGAAATGTTTACAAATTGTGGGTTTAATGAGTTGCAAAATCTTGTTGATAGAAGATTACAAGTAAACAGAGGAAAGCAATTACAAATGTACAGAGTGTGGGTGCAGTGTAAATATCAAAAGAAAGAACCTGTGTAAATATTTAAATGTAATAGTTTTACATTTTATATTAAAATGTAAAATTTTTCTCATCGCATATTATTAAATAATAAAAAAATATCATTTTTATAAATTGAAATTGTACTTTTATTTAAAAAAATACCCAAAATATTTAATTCAATTTCACTAATTTACACGACATTTACCCTAAAATACTCAAATTTTTTTTCGACACACAAATATTTAGACACCATCACCAGCTTGTAAACAGTCCACCAACTACCTGGAATAACTCGAGGCTCTCCTCTTCAATCAACTTCCAAATATCTTCGAAACTGCATGACTCCATCCTTCCTGACGTCCTCTCTAAATCGTCATTCGAAAGACGCCTCATCCATGAAAGTCACTCGTAGCAATAAAACAATGAGTATAAACAGAAACGAGCGGTTAAAGCGCGAACGAATCGTAATACACTTAACACAAGCGAGAAAGAGAGGGACGGAAAAAGAAAAGAGAGGGAGAGCCAAAGAGCCCGGGCGATGAAGAAGCAAAGTAGATGGCGACGTCGGAAGATTACCCGAGTCAAGACTCGGCTTCGGGGGATATATTAGCCTCGTGATCGCTCGGCCGCCTAACAGTCATAGCGCGCGCGCGGATCGACGGAGCGCCGCGAGCCGCTCGCCTATCTGAAACGTCAGTATTATTATTTATAATCCCGCATCCGCGCGAGTTTCGTGGGCCCGGTCTGTGTGTCTGAGCAACCTTGCGCGAGGTAAACAAGAGGAGCTGTTTCGAGCCGGCTGCCGGATTTTCGGACACACGCGCGCGCGTCTGCCTGATCGATGCACGATTTTCGTGATTTTTTGATACTGTGATCGATTTATCGCTCAGCAAGTCGCCATGGCCAACAACAATTCGATACAGCTCACGAACGTGGTAAGCGAAAATGAGGGGCGAAGTTTAGCGGGGGTGGTGGAGTACAGCTATGAGATGTAACGACGAAAGTTTGGTTTTCTAGATTTTGATGAGTTTTGGGGGGAGGAGATGTTTTCTGGCTTGATGGCTTGAGTTTTATTGGTTTGATGGGTCGGAGTTGCGACAGGTTTCGAGAAATGTTTCTTAAGTCAAAATTCCAGACGGTATTTGGTGCGAGTTGGATGCGTAGATAAGTTAGGGTAATTAACTAATTACCTACTAGTACCGAAAGTATAGTAAGGAAACATTTGTCTAAATATGTTGAGTAATAGGATAACTACTTTTAAGTAGTTTTTAAAGGTGACCGATAGTTTTGATAATACCTACTGAATATTAAATTTTTTATTTTTTCGTATATTTATTGTTTTTATTTTATCAAAAGTACCTTTAATTACGTAGGATTTTGTTAATTAAATATTTGCATTTATAAAATTTGTATAATTTAGTATTTAATTAAACAAATTCATGATTCACGTAAAATATTTTATTAGATTTCAAAAAGAGTCTTATTACTTATGAAATTTAAGCAATTCAGCGAAATATTAATCTTTGATATGATATACTTTTAGTATAGTCGAACGTTCTTAAATTACGACGAGTATTATTCTGAGAACTCAGATCTAAATTTGAAAGTAATATGGGCTTTGATACTGTTTTCATTAACATTCGCAACTACGAGAAGAAAAAAATTTAGTCATTGAGTCAAATTAAAGAGTAAAAAATCTTTAATCAGGGCATGATGCTATAAATTTTGTAATGATTATCCTACGATCAGCGAGATTCCGACAAACAACAGGTAAAATAAAAAAAAATTATTTAAAATTTCAAATGGTGTTCCCAATGTGCATTCTATCAATCGCTTAAGCCTACCGTAATGAATTCAATTGGAATCGAGTGATTGCAATTGCATATAATTGATACATTTGAGTGTGAATACGATGGATATTCCTTTCGTTTTCTTCACGAAATCCATTAGATGAAAGATACAATGTTCAAGAGAACAGAAAATAAAATTGATCGTTTTGTAAAATTAAATGATTACTACATGTAATTCTGTGGCTTGCAAATGTAACTAATTAAGTCCATTTTTTTCAAAATCGAGTTTGCGCACTGAGAAAATAAAACTTACTAATATTAAACAAATTGAATAAAATATTATTTTAACTGATTAAATGTTTACCTACTATGAAAAAAATGAACTTTGTCAATTAAATATATATTCAGTACTATTTAAAGAAAATACCTATTTGATTTTAGCGATTTCTTTTACGGTGCAACATTTTTTGAAGGGCACGAGGGCCTCTCTTTTATATTAAATTCATAGAATTATCGAAAAAGTTGTTATTTAATAGCGATGCCCTACCGTATAATTACTTTTTCCAGCTTTTCTAATAATAAATTGTAATCTGTTGTAATCAAAATAAATATTATTTTGATTGCTTTTCTCGAGGAGTCACAGTTATAACATAAAATAATACAGATAAGGAAAAACGGGGGAAGAAGCGAGCTTGAAGAAGACGCCACAAAGCTTGATTTTCTTTATTTTTAAATAAATGCTTTCAAAATTTATAGTATTTGTTAATTTGTTTTTATTAAAATTTCTTTATTATTTAAATGAAATGAACAATGAAAACCGGAAGAAAATATAAGTCTACTCCTGATTCAGTTTCTGCGCTTTTCATATAATGCGTGCGATTTACTAGCAAAAAAAAAAGATAAACCTTAAACTTATAGTTATGATTATATTAGTATTAGTGTCATAAAGAATAAGGTAAATATTAAACTTCCTTTGATTTTGAACATTAAAATGTCAATTTCTTCAATATTTGTTTCGAAATTATATAATAACTATGTTTTAATTAAAAATATTTTTGAAATTTTTATCAGAGTTTTAAAAATTTTCTAGAAAAAGTTATTAAGGAACAATTAAGATTAATTTTTTATTATATGTATAGAAAATAAACCAATAAAAAACCTTAATATTATCAAATTCTTTGCTTTTTAAAGTAATAATGTAAGGGATATATTTCTGAAAATTTTAAATATTTTCGATTTTTGATTAATCTTAAGTGCAAATTTTGGCCTTATGAAATTTATCAACAAATTTTCATAAGTTTATGAAATTTCCGCTATTTCTTTAAAATAATAGTGATAGTTTTTTCTTATTTTAAATAGTTTTATAATCTTACACTACATTATTTCTCTCCTTGAAAATTTTTGAAGGTATTCCTTTAAAACGCCAAATTTTACGTTTTCGTCTTTGCAAAAAAACATTAACACGAGCGCGTTTATGAATCCTTTTCTAAAAATCCAAGCTCCCGTCTTAAATCTCCTAACGCGTTAAGTGGAAAACTATCGAGTACAATAAATTGCATTCTTGCAATATCATACCGCTAATCAGGCGCGTATAAGCCCTACCATGAATGAGCATATTTTTTTATTGCATACACACAAAGAGTTATGGAAAGTTCCGAAAGGGTGATTGCACACTCACATTACAGATAGGCTTAATATTTTAAAATTATTATTAAATATCATAATATAACTCTTTTCACATAAGGGTAAGTGTACATAAGCGAATGTTCTCGGAAAACGTCTTGAAATCATTTGATAATGCAAAGTAGATTAGAGCCATGAAAAGCCTCTTATTATGTTATATTCCATATTAAATCTATTTAGATTTCCTGTTAACTTCTTGCTAAAATCCAGCTAAATTTCAATTCCGAATACATCGGATGCCTTTAACGCGAAATCTACTTAATTATTATGTGTATAGTCTCTTCCAAAATGCTCTCAGTGTCTTACGACTAATATTGAGATCAGAAATTCAGTAAAAGATTATTAAAAAATATTGATGAAACTTTATATGCTAAGAACTTCCTATAAAGATGATATGCAAAAAGTTCATAAGCTACATACTTTCTAGAGATTAGGGAAGCTTTCCGAGAATCGCTATCTACGGCTAAGAGACACTTGTTAGAGTTCGCAATTTCGGAACGTTCCTAACACAATGCAAACCAAGCACATTTCAGAGCACCCCTAGAATCCAGGCGCCTAAATAACAGAATACGCCGAATAATCCCAATTCCATTAGACAAGAGCGTCTAAGCAATAACGCGACACCGACGAATTAATGCCGCGATGAGGAGCGCAAGCGCCAGGCCTGTCAGAAGGATGCTTTATGCATCTAGCCGACCAATTACGCCTTTATCGATCGGCCTGCATAACGATGCGGATCATTATTTTCCTTACGTAATTTCCATTACCATGGCAAATTGCGCGAGAAATATCTCTGCTCAATTTTTTGTTTCCCTCGGCACTTTTACAATTGGCAAGTGCATCATCCGCGAGTTTTTCATTGATCTTCGCGAGCATCCGATTGTATAAAGGGGGAAGACTCCTCCTCGCTTGTATAAGCTTCGTCTCATGATTGCTCGCATTTCAGTCTCGGGAGTAGGATGACGGTTTTTTTTTTAGATCGAGCGATTAAGATGCCGCGCGCTTGGAGGATGAAAAAAAAGTCTGGGTACGATGGCTTTCATTGTTTTTGCCGCGGGTATTATTCTACAAATTAAAGTTTAGATACACATTTTCATTCGCTTTTAATTCCTTCCTCGTTCTGGAAATTTAGAGAAAAAATAACGCGCCGTTCATTGTTCGTGAAGTAGGATTTCCCACAATTTTAATCTACACGAGAGCAAGCTTTATAAGTTACGTTAGCGTATGTATATTATTTAATTTTCTCAAAATTAAGGACGATTATGATAGTTTTGATTGGTAATAATAAATTGCTGAATTAGAGCCTATTGTATGTAAAAATTCAACGATGCTTCGGAAATTATAAATCATTAACGTCAATGCCTGATTTTTAAATATTCATTTCAGAGCGTGATAGAAAACACAGCCACTAATGGGCAGGCCAACAATGAATTCAAAGGCACAGAGAAGCCGAACGAGAGAAAGGCGGACATCACTTACGGAATTGACGACATACCGCCATGGTATCTCTGTTTATTTATGGCACTGCAGGTGTGTATAAAAAGAGTAAATCCATGTGATTCTGTTTGCAAAGCTAATTGCAGGGAATAAAACCAGCCACGAAAATAAGATTATCGCGTCTGGGATTGCCCAAATCCGTACTAAGATTAAAAATAGTGCCTCAAATTTTGAAATCTAGATGTTTAAATAGCTGTAAAATTATATTTTAGTTTGAACAGAAAGATGATTTGAAATTATCATAAAACATGATTATTGCCGTGTAGGTTCATCAAAGAAAAGAACGGCAGTATTAAAGAACGCGGAAAAAAATTGTTTCAAAATTCACTGAACTATAAAATCATATCGCATTCTGTTCACAGAAATTGGTTCATTAAGTCTGGCTATAAAAATTAATGCATACATGAAAAGTTCAATATAACTTGAGAAATTTAAAATTCTTCGGCGATTCTTTCTTCAGTCCTATTATAAATTACTTAATAAGTACTAAAACTAAGAAACTGATCCTTCGCAGATTAGCCACTATCATGGCTACATTTATTACTACCAAAAACTGCAAAATCATCTGCCATATACTCAACTTCGCAATTCAAACAATAGTAGAGTAATAAACAAACCGACACGTGCGTCTCTTTTTTCACAGCACTACTTAACGATGATCGGAGCTATAGTGTCGATACCGTTCATCCTAACGCCGGCCCTGTGCATGGCCGAGGACGACCCGGCCCGCAGCCACATTATCTCAACGATGATTCTCGTCACGGGCATCGTCACCTTTTTTCAAACTACCATCGGCTGCAGGTACGACGTAGCGAAATCCCCTTTATCAGTTGGGGATCGTATGGGTATATACAACATAAGCCGCGAATCAAAATCTTAAGCGACGATGAGTTGACGAATTTTAGTTCGGTATGCGAATTCTTATCGGTAATCAATTCCTTTGATAATTGTGCAATGATTCGCGTAGGTGTTTGCGAGTGTGGAAGCGCCGCGCGCGATCCGTGGGAACGAGGTGCGCGTGAATTGTTTTATGAGAAAATAATTAAAGTTCGCGAGAATTGAGGGATCTAATGTAATGTATATCAGGTATAGTAAATTTTTTTCAGCTGACAATTAGAAGAGATTTTAGAGATTAAACTATCCGAATTGATGTTTTGAGATTAAAGAGGATTCATTGAGTCATTGTGCTAAATTCGTCCAGCTAATTATTGATGGAATCGATAAAACAAAATAAATAATATTGGATCCAATGAAATAAAAACTATTGTTTAAGGTCAAATAAATAAATACTTGTAAATTTTAATATTATAATTTTTTATCTATATTAACTTTTAAAGATCTTCATGATACTGTCAATGTGTAATGTAAATATTTCCATTGATTATTTATAATTTTTTATCTAATTATCTTTTAAACATCTTCAACCATGCTAATTAAAACACGAGGCTTGAGCTGTACGATACTGCCAATACGTAATGTAAATAAATAAATATTTTCATTGATTATTTTGAAAAATGGTTTAAAGGAAACAGAATTTACGTTTGGGTTTTTATTTTTCCGCAGGGTGGATGGAGGCGGTAAATGATAACAAATGTTTTAACTTGTATTCTTTACATAAAGTACGTTGAACTTGATAAAGTTAATAAAAGTTATTCTTGAAATAACCTAGGATTTTGAAAATTTTAAATCTTTTACTTTTATCAAAATGAAAAAATAATTTGGAAATTGCCAAGTAATTATTTTATTTAATAAAAACTCATTAATATTAAATTCTTGAATTTTAAATTAATCAATACTTATCTAATACATTAAAATAATTTTCAAAAATATAATTACTGAGAACAAATTGTTTTAGTAGATAAATAATCATAGCGGAAAATTTTCATAAACGACATTATAATCGATTTTATATAAGCACGAAATTGTATAAAGTTGTTTGCACGACGCTTTAAGTTAGATCAGCTGTGATTACTTTAAATTAACATTAACCAAATAAAGCATCACTGATATATATTTGTCTACAATTTTTAGCATAGATTTCAAATTTCATTAAATAAATGAAACAAAATCGATTTTATATCGATTTTGATGTATATTTTTTTCTTTTATTTACAATGTTTGAATTGTTAAGTTTTGAAAAGGGAAACTAATAAACCCACCGAAATGTTAATGGTCACAATTGGAGTAAATTAAAATTGAAACAACATGCTTTGTCAAAGATCTATTTATATTTAACTCCTAAATTATTTAACTAAACAAACGGTAAATTCTTCAATCAATTATTCGAACTTCTCAGATTTTTACAAAATCACATTATTATCAGAATATTTTTTGTAGATATAATTCTGACCTTTCCTCATTATTTTCTTAATATCTATTACTCATAGACTTTCAAAAGTCTATTAGATTAACAATTTTTAAATAGATTTCTACTTTTTCATGAAGTCTTATTTGCAATTATTAGCAAATGAGTTCAAAATCAAATGAAATGAGTAATTGTAAGAGAAGAAAAATTAAAACTCATATACCATAGGGTATGTAAGGAATAGACTAAAACAAATGCATTTTCATTGACCGCGACATTACTCTGACAACGTGAATTGACCGCGAATTAGCTGCATAAACGTTCAAGCTATTTAATGTTTGTTAAAACCAATTGTTTTCAAGAACCTCATACTTGAACAATCCACAAGACAAGGTTTATGGGAATTTTTCCGTTTAAAATAATATAATAATCACATCATTAGAGAATATGTTACGAGAAGTTGTTTCTTAATGCACTTGTTAATTCTGAATAATTAAGAAAAATAATTAAGAATCGATTTAAACATCTAACGTTTTGCTATAAGGAAGTATTCAGTTATTGTTTTTATGCAAAATACCTGCAGTAAAGATGAATCTATCTCTAACAGATGTATATATTTAAGATTTAATTAAAAAAATGTACAATAAAATTTCATATCGTAAGAATAAAATTTTTAATGCGGTTTCGAAAAACGAATCGTTTGATAAATCGCCTAATTATAGTATCATATTTCAAATAATTAAGCCAAGTTTACCTATCGATTAATGAATGTGTATAAATACATTGGCTTATACGATCTAATACCATTAACAAACGACAATTTCTCTCAAAAACCAACAAACCGAAGCGCAAACGCTCGTACACTTAACTTCGATGCATCAATTGTCCACCTGCCAACTCGCGTGATTAAAATTAGAACCACGCGCCTTCGAAAAGCGAATATCGATGTTCTAGCATGCATCTTTATTTTTCCTCCTATAATGTTTAAATATATGCAGAAGCTATTAGTCCAAATTTTTAAAGCATAACGATAGCGATATCATTAATAGCGTATATGCTTCATTTACCTATACGCTTGGAATTAGCCGATAAGATTATTTTAACACTTAATAATATTGGCACCTTCAAAAATATCACATAATAAGTTAATTTTTATGATACTACTTTATACGTTTTGTAAGCGCAATTTCTTTATCAAGAAAATTACTTTTGAAGAATTATAGTCAAGATTATAAATATACTTAGTTTATTAATTTAAGAAGTTTGAAGTTAAATACAAAAATGAAGTTACCAATTTATTGATACTTAGCTTCCTCAATTTAATGAATTTAAACATTTTTAATTTATAACGATACATGAAAATTATACGAAATTTTCTTTCTGTATCCTTGATTTACATTAATTCGTTTGCTCATTTTCAAAATTTAAAAATTCTTTAACATAAAATTTAAATATGTATCTTAAACTTTTATAATATATAATAGTACATTTCGATACGGGTGCAGTGGAAGGTGATTATTACTCGCTTCGCTCGGGCGAAAAACATCTCACGAGGCAAAAATCACCTTATGCACCAGTATCGAACCGAATTTTATGCCACAAGAACCGAAAAATCATCTTAAAGTTATGATTTTGAGGTTAGAGTGGCATAAAATACTATAAATTAAATATTAATTCATAGCTATATCATAAAAATTATTTAAATATATACATATGGTTATACTTATAGCAAATTCTATTGCTTTAATTTGAACTTTTTTGAGTATTAAAAAAATTGACTCTAAAGTTTTAGTAACAGTCGTAATGGAGTGATCTAATCTGTAATTTGATTAGAACATCTTTATATTGCTGTTTAAGAAAGAGTAGCTAATGCCTTACTTAGGAGTTAGGAGGCTACGTTAGACAAAATGCTTTGTCTTTTTTAGTACAAACAACAAGTTGATATACTTCAATGAGAAATTTGTATACCTACCTTTAATATAAGGTAAACATGGTTTGGAAATACTGATAAGTTAATTTTATTTTAAAACTTTTCGATTTACTATATATTGCTTTATATGAAAAATTACCTTTTTATCGTAAAATTATCAGGAAATGGCCCAAAACTTTTAAAATTTGCTTTTACAATTATTATTAAATTATTATTTATTTTATTTATATATTACTTGATAATTATCTGAATTTATTGAAATATTAAGAATAGATCATACTTTTTGTACTTTTTGTTTATATATCTAAATCTGATATAATCAAATTTCGCGTAAATCTTTTACTAGTCGTAAATTACTTTGAACAATTACCTTTGGTGTACATATGAATTCACTTCGCGAAGTTTATCTGGTATATACTGCTAGTCAAATGTGTGTTATTTATAATTTTTGTTGTTGAATTGCATACTAAGTTTACATGAATTAAATAATCAAGTCGATTCCTTTTACGTCTAAATGTTTAGTACAAACAATTGTTGACTATGACTTTTAAATTAAATATATCGGTTTTCTTTTTAACTAATTAATTATTAAATTTAAACGTACTCAACAAGTATTTTAAAATGCAATGAATATTTTTTAGATATTCTAATAAAAATAGAGAGCGAGGGTAACTGTTTTTTTACTTTATATAATATTTAACAATATTATAACGATCAATAGTTAATTTTATACCTATAGATAGCATCAAAGAAAAATGTTGCCCAACAATGGACGTATATGCTTGTAAAAAAGTTATTATGTTACAGACTGGTTATAAAAATTAAGCCAATATTGTCGAAATCTTTTCAATTAATAAAACAAAAAAATATATTTATAAAACATATCAAAATTATTGTGAAATACTATTTTCCACACGGCGTGCGAGAAGTTCGTTTTCCCGCACGAAACGTGTGCATTTAAACAAGTTTTCAACACGTCATTTCAAAAAATTATGTACGATATATGAGCGATAAAGTAATTTTAACCTCGTGTAAACGTCCATACGAGGTCAAAATCACTTTACCGCACGTGTGTCGTAAATAACTATTCCGAAATCATAAAAGTCCTATTTTTTCAAAAAACTATTTTACCGCAAACATACAATCGGCATTATTCTTAACACACATCGTCTTCGCAACGATAAAATTACCTCAACTCTCGCTAAGTCTACCGAATACGAGCCCCAGCGAGAAAAAGGATAGGCCGAGAAGCTGCCACATTAATTCAGACGCACGAATCCGTATACGTTATAGCATAACCATAGCTAGGTGCACGTATATGCGCATATACTCGCCGGAGAAGAGATAGAATGTAAATTATCGATTCGCTATCAGGCGCGGCTCGCGCGCGAGGCATCGAGCGCGCGAAAATTTATGGACGCCGGTGTACATTGGCGGCGATGCACGAATTTCCATTACGCGCGATTTATATCGTCGCGAGTGCCTCTTTTCAGCGGTTAACGATGAAGACGGAGGGGGCTGAGGCCCCGCAAAGCTAATGGGCGGACATTGTGAGGATATAATGCGCGGAGGAGAGTCGTAAAAAGATGTACTCGTAAAGGCTTTTGTGTAAGCCGAAGAGGAGAAAAACTTGGGAGCGCTAATTGTTTGATTGTAAAAAACTTCATGTTTTTTCAGAGAAAAAAGATATCGAATCTAGTATCGGGAGTAGGCTCTGTTGCTAAGGATCGGCTTTTATTTACATAAAGTGAAGATTCAGCGCTGATTTGGTTTGCGGAAGCTTAATACTTTGATTGCGCTTTGAGTTTCTTTTTTTAGAGTCGTTTTTCTTTCATCATCGATTGATAATTAATTAGGATTAATTATTTTTTTTATTGTTGAACGATATCGTGAGTAGAATTCCACTTAATTTTTTCTTTTTTTTTTAAATCTTACCTAGTGTCATTCTAAATTTAAAAAAAATCATGCAATTGACATATTTAAATATATGTAAAACAAATTAATAACTCAAATTTCTATTTCAAGTTTATATTTGTAAATATCTATATTGGTTTTCATTTATGAAATTAATTTTTGCATTTTATCACAGACTTCCTCTAGTGCAAGGTGGTACGATATCGTTTTTGGTGCCAACTCTCGCAATTTTGAACCTGCCACAATGGAAATGTCCAGATGCTTCGGTTATGAACGAAATGTCCCATGAAAATAGAACCGAGATGTGGCAAGTACGGATGAGGGAACTTTCGGGTGCTATTGCCGTATCAGCGCTTTTTCAAGTTTTCGTTGGATTTTTCGGTAATTTGGCTTAATTTACTCATTTTAATGCATACGCTATTGTCAGTAGCTTGTTTGAATATTTGAAGTTTCTTTTTTTTTTCAAAATTATAATTATTACTGTTAACAAATTCATAATAAATTTACTTTTTGTTTAGGTGTTATTGGATGGATGTTAAAATATGTCACTCCCTTAACAATCGTACCAACAGTTTCATTAGTGGGATTGTCACTGTTTGAGAATGCAGCGGATGCTGCTTCTCAACACTGGGGAATAGCTATAGGGTATATCTTTAACGTATTTGTAACAAAACATTTTTTTTATGTAGTACTTTAATATTATTTTTTTCATTTTAGAACTAGTGTTATGTTAACACTTTACTCACAAGTATTAGTTAATGTTAATGTTCCAGTAGTAATCTATAAGAAAGGTCAAGGATTTCGAGTTATTTGGTTTGCTTTATTCAAACTATTTCCAGTGAGTAAAATGTTTGATTTGCTTAAAGAAATGATAACAAATTTATTTTATGTTTAATATCATCTTTGTAGGTGTTACTTACCATAGTTGTCATGTGGATAATCTGTGCCATCTTGACTTTTACTGATGCTTTACCAGAAGGCCATCCAGCAAGAGCAGACACCAAATTAAAAATTTTATATGATTCGCCTTGGTTTAGGATTCCTTATCCTGGACAATGGGGAGTACCAACTGTAACGCTATCTGGAGTACTAGGTATGCTTGCTGGCGTATTGGCTTGCACAGTTGAGTCCATCAGTTATTATCCAACAACTTCAAGAATGTGCGGTAACTATCAATCAAATTAAAATAATTATTAAAAATGGATTTTATAAATTGACTTTTCCCAGTTCTGATTAGAAAATTAAACTGACCTCAGTTATGAACAATTCAATAGACATAATAATTAAATTGTACTTTTTTCAAACTTTATTTTCTAACCAGCAATGGTTAATAATTGTTTAAAATTACTTTCGTAGGTGCTCCACCACCACCAGTTCATGCTATCAATCGAGGAATCGGTATAGAAGGACTTGGTACAATGTTGGCTGGTCTTTGGGGTAGTGGAAATGGTACCAATACTTTTGGAGAGAATGTAGGAACTATAGGTAAAATCATTTACAATACTTTACTTAATTAATAACAATAAAGAATATTTTATAATAATTATTGTTATAAATTAGGAGTAACTAAAGTTGGAAGTCGAAGAGTAATACAATGGGCTTGTGTACTAATGATCCTTCAAGGAGTAATTAGTAAATTTGGAGCAATTTTTATTATTATTCCTGAACCTATAGTTGGTGGAATATTTTGTATAATGTTTGGAATGATTGCTGCTTTTGGTATGTACAAAAATTTTAATCTTAGTGAAATTGACCAAAAATAGTTAATATTAAAATAAAGTTTCTGCATTTCAAATAATCGAATTCTTTTTATTAATCATAGGTTTTTCCGCACTGCAGTATATTAATTTGAATTCTGCGCGCAATCTGTACATTCTTGGTTTCTCTGTTTTCTTCCCTTTGGTAAGAATGCTATATTTTTTTGTTTAAATGACCCAGAATTAATAATAAATTGTGAACTACATTAACTTATTTATTTTTTATAGGTATTATCAAAATGGATGATAAAGAACCCAACTGCTATAAACACTGGCAACGAGGTAGCTGACGGAGTACTCACTGTACTTTTAAGTACAACAATTCTTGTAGGAGGTGTTGTTGGATGTTTCTTAGACAATACTATACCAGGTACAAAAATCAGTTCGATATTTTTTCTTAATCAATTTCAAAGTAACCCTTTATAATTATTCAAAAAATTTTATGATAAACTCAACTAAGTCATACCCAATTTTTTTTGGAGCAAGCCAGACTTAAAACTAAGAAAATTTTTCACACAATCCCTCTAAAAGAGTAAAAACTTTCTACATAATAACTCAACCCACCTGAACTTCCCAAACATCCAAAAACCCCTACAAACCCATTAACCAAACCCGCCCACTAATTAACCTCACCAAAAGCCCGACAAAAACCACTCCTCCCCTCACCAACCTCTCCAGCAACAAAAAAGCCTCCCCCAGCCTCTCTCCAAGCGCGCGAACTCAACTAAAAAAAACCAACCCCATTCTCACAGGTACAGACGAGGAGCGCGGCTTGGAAGCCTGGGCCAAGCAGATGGAGCTCAAGTTCGACAGCGCAACCGACGAGGATGACGGCTCCGAGTACGTACCCAACACCTTCGACCTACCCTTCGGCATGAGTGTCTTAAGACGGTAAGAATCTTTCCACGATACACCTATGCTATATATATATACACGGCTACGAGGGCCCCGATCGATGTTAAAACCGAGCCTATCCGCTGACTTTTCGCAGATGGAAATGGACGTCGTACTTACCGTTCTCGCCGACCTACAAGCCGAGGCCATTTTTGTGCGGACGACGAGCGAAGAGCAATTAAAGAGACGCCGCCGCTGCTGATGCTACTCTGCTGCTGGGCGGCCCTCGGTGCGGTCTCCTTCTTTTTACACTGCTGCTCTCTCTCTCTCTCTCTCTCGCTCTCTTTCTCTCTCTCAGACGCAGGATGTGTATATATAAGGAAAAAAGCGGCCCTCGCTCCACTATGCGTCTATATAGCCCTCCCGGTTTGTTGTGTTTTTCCGATCGGGAAGAAAGAGAGAAAAGGACGAGAGAGCGGCTCGCAGAGAGCCACGGATACGTGCAGCTATACGGCTCTTATCTCGTCCCGTTGACGGCTGCGTGAAAAGCCTCTGTGTATATACACACGGAGAGAAAGAGAGAGAGAGAGAAAGCGAGGAGCGCACGCCGGTTTTACATAGAACGATTCGAAAAAAACTGGACAAATTCCTAGAGGCTGGATGAGAGAGGCTCACCTTCCTGCAGTATATAGGCACCACGCATACAGATACAGCACGCGCGCCTCCTACACCGCCATTTCCTTCGCCGCTCTTTGGCCTGGCCTGCGAGAGGGGACGCTGTATGCTTGGATAGCGAGTTGAGGGGCTGTATATAGCTTTTCGGCCGATGACTCCCCCGTGTGCCTGTGTGCATGGAAGGGAATTTATTAGGGATTGTTGCTTTTGTTTGGAGAAGAAGGGAGGAGTGATGAATGTTTTTAAGGGGATTTAAGGGGAGGTTTTGCCTGCAGTTGGAAAGATTTAGAAATTTTTTAGATTTTTGTTTAATGTTTTTAGGTTTTACGAAGTTAAGACATGTTTAATGTTTAGCGATCATTCTGTGGAATGATTGGATTATATAGAAATTGTTACTTTTTAGAAAAGGAATGTATTTAAAATTTTTTCTTTTTATGAAATGGTTATGCACTGAGTTGTTTCATCATGAGGAATTTTATAAATCATTAATACTATGTATATTAGTTAAATTAAAGTAGTTGTTAAGTATTTTTTAATAAAATGACTGAAAATGTAAAGATGTTTATTATTTTACGAATTCTGTCGATTATTATCCTCCTATTACTGATATTAATTTTTAAGCTACAATAAGCCTTAAAAATGTTCGTTTACCATATTTTTTATATTTGTCAGTAAATTATTTAATTATTATTCATATCTATAAATGAAATTTTAAAAATAGATAATTTTCTTTCGATTGCACAAAATAATTGTTTCCAGAACTTTTGAATCTGGCGCGCTTTTAGCACTTCGACTGCAACTGTCATGGCGCGCGCAGCGTCCTTGCAAATCGATTTGCCAATATTCGAGGTTATAGCATCGAACGCCTATGAAAAGCGATTGTTGCGCAGTTTAGTCATTGGCGAATCGCTCGCTGTACAGTTGATGATGGCGCGTATATAAACAAGGTTGTGGTTAGCCGTTTGTCCGTTAAAAGTTATTGTTATTTTTGTAAAAAGTTGAGTTATATAAATGAAAAGAAAGTAATCATGGCGACCTCGGCTGACATTGTAACGGTAATGCATTAACCTACTCTAAAAATGCCTTATAAGGGATTCATTCAAAGTCAAACGGAAATAACATTTGAGGTTATTTTCGTTGTGAATCATTCTTTGAATTTAATCGTTTATAGACGTTGGTGTGCTTGTTTTTGTACTATAAAATTTGCATTAATTTTATCTACTATTAAGTAATACAAAATAGAATTTACGTTATTTTTTGTTGATATTATGTTTGCTTTAAATTTATCACCATGTCAGGTAGTTGTGTTATGACATATATTTTCTTGTTAATAAAACGTAGCAAAATAGAGAATTGTTATAAACTTTGGTCAAAATTAATTTTCGTCTTCAAAAACACTTGCAAAATTTCAATTTGATTCCTAAAATCTATTTTACTGATACAAAATTCTTGGTTTGGAAATGTTTAAACCAGAGTATATCTATACCTAAGTAACATAATAAACTTTGAATGGATATGTATAAAAATAGAGATGGTGTATTAATTTTGCAAGATTAATCTTGAACCAAAAAAATAATTTTGCTTAGTTTTATATGATTATCTGTTTTATTACATTTTATGAATTACAAACTATATTTTATATTTTATAATAAAACTGCCTTAATTGAAACCATATAAAAATCAAAATTTTATTTTAGGGAAGAGTTCAACTTTATTTAAGTTTACCACTGGTTCAGCGATGTAGAGAATTGGCTATACTTATTGATGAACTGAGTACAAATGATCTGCAACATGTCTTTCCAATACTTATTGATTCCATATTTGGAATTTCGGATAATGTTGGTTGGGGTCTTCATACGATAAGTTTGAAAAGATATCCCCAGGAATATGAGGTGCTTTGTAATTTCTTAAGTCCACAAGGACCAATATTTTCTCTGTGCTATAAGTTACTTCCAGATTGTTATTTGAAATATAACTTTCCTGTGTCATATTTGCCTGTAAGTATTGATCACCATTAAATTAAAGAAATATATATATAAAACTGTGAGTAAATTCTAATGATCTTGTAAATATATATTTATTATTTTATTTTAGTCAAAGATTCGACATATGTTAGCAGATGGAATTATCCCACCATTTTATTCAGATAAACTTAGGAACGAAACTAGTATTCGGTTTCCAACTGTGTTATCTATGAGTATCCTTTTTAAAAAATCATTTATATATAATTTATTTTTCCAAGCACTTCAAAAGTATAATTTTCTATATCTTTATATTTATTTAATAAACTAGCTAGTTTTAAGTGATTCAATCAGTTTTTTCCTTAATACGTTGCATATCCTTTTGAGTATTATATCTTCCACTTTGCATATCATTTAACAAATCCATGGCTGCAAATACAGCAACAAGATAATGTGTGGATGAATTGGGAAACAGTATATGTTGAACTTGCTAATTGTTACCTGTTTCACTTTTTACCAAGAGATAATTCACCAGTGCTGCCTATCATTGGACCATATGTAAAGAAAACTCCTCCAAGAAAGTTAATGCAATCTCCTGATTCAAAAAGGTAAATTTTATAAAACTTGAAGTTTAATATTTAATGATATTGTATTATTATTTATTGATATATTGTTTATTTAACAGATTGCAAACTCCACGCCTTTTAAGGACAACAATATTGTCCCCTAATTCAACTAGTCCTACTTCAGGAGTACCTCAACAGCAATGTTTACCTCAGGTTTGGAGAAGTGAAACGATTGTACAGGTTTTTCTTGATTTCTGGTTAGAATATACAGAAGAAGGACAGTTTTCTCCAAATAGAAGTCCTCAAATTACTGGATCTTTACCTCGAAGGGTAAAGACTTTGCTACTTTGTTATAAATAATATTTAAAAAAAATAGTTTCATTAATAAATAATTTAATTTTACTTTTTAATAACTACAGCATAGTATACATTCTGGAGAACATATTCGACTTGTTAGAACCTTCATTAAAACTCTACATGAATTTGCAAATAGTGCTATTGGTGATAAAAGTGCCATGGATGAACTAAAAAGGTTTATTAAAATGTCTTAATGGATATCATATATTTTTTTTTTTAATGATTCAAATTTTTTATCGATTTTTTTGTTTGCAGAGTAATTCTTCCATCTGTGCAAGGAAAAATTTATACTTTCTTAAGGAAAGCAATACATCATTGGCCACTCGATAGTTCATTTAGATTGATTTTAGAAGCTTGGCTAAGTTTTATTCAGCCCTGGAGATACATTCAAGGAATTACATTCACCAAACAAGGGTTTTTATTATTTTTTACCAACTAATAATATTAGTAAATAATATAAATTAAATGAAGTTAATTATTATATTTTTAATATTGTAGAAAAGTTGAAGAAGAAGAGAGGGGTAAAATTCACGATCCTAATCGATGGGTTTCATTTGTTGCAAATAATTTATTAGCTTATACTGCAATATTTCATCAGTTGTTACCACGATTTATGCGCACAGATCTTGTTGCTCCAAAAAATGCACATATGTTATTTAGAGTGACAAAGGTAAATGTAATAACAAATGGATTTCACTATTCAATGAAAGTCAGCGCTTTATTTCGAACAAAATATTTACAATTTATTTTCCAGGTATTTTCACAGCCTCATTTAGCAAAAATTTTATTGGAAGTTGAAAGTAGTATAGATGACGTCGCATCAACGCGTAATCGCTCAACAAGTCAATGGACCAGCACAGTCCGCCAACAAATTTTAGAGTTGGAAGGCCCATCTTATCAATACATACCTATGTTTTCTCCAACCACTGTTTCACAGGTAATATTTTCATAAAAATTTTATTGCTAAGCATTTATATTGAAAGCAAAACCTAGATTTTGGCTTTTAGTCATTACTAATAAAGTTTGCCACAGATATTTAAACTGGTAGTTACTTCAAAGGTTTTTTTAAAAAATTTTAAGTCTTTTACGATTTTTAAGACGACTAAAATTATAAAAAATATTGTAATTTAACAAAAAAGTTTGTAAATTACGAAATTTTGTTAAAGAAAGATATCTGAAATTGCCATAAGCAATTTTAAAAGTTTGCATTCATTTCATTTCGATTTTGATTATTATATTTTGTTTAATATTGCAATCACTAATATATTGTTAATATTTTTGAAAAATTTTCCATGAACAGATTTAGCAGGTAATAATTACTATGACTTACGTCTCAATTTTCTGAATAGGCACATATAATAATACACTCAAGTTTATTATCAGCTTAAGCCCCCTTATAATCCCTACCCCGAAAGAGCGTATAACAGAGGCTTGAATATTGCAGGTAATTTGCTTTCTCAGCACAATAAAGCAAGCGTATTTGACCGCCACAAGTTTGGTCGAGGCGTTAGAGAAAAGGAGGACAGGTAGACGGTTTCTTATATCCGTTTGGGAATTCTTTAATGGTGAGGATTCTTCCTCAGACGATATTAGTTTGGAGGAGCGAAGGAGAGTTCCAGCGTACCTAGCTAATGCGCAGCAGCAATTGATTGACATATTCCAGGTAGGCCAGGTACTAACCCCCACTAACACTATTTCTAAATAAAAACCTTTGTAAGACATATACTCCAAATACACGATTTGGGCTTTAGATAAACGTGGAAGAGCTCCCCCAATCAACGATCGTTGCCGATCAAGAGTATCATGAGAGTATACTGTCTACGTCCTTCTGCCATCAGTCTCAAGTAAGTAATCATGAGGGCAAGTTCTAAATCGTCTAAGCGCCGTGCTTCTAAAAAAAAGTCTGGTTTCAAATTATTGACTTTTTTAAATAAATTAATATCACACTATTACAAGGTAAAATTAAAAAAAAATCATTTTTTATTCTCTTTAAGTTTGATACTCTAATTTTTTGTATGTTTTGGAAATTTTTAATTAATTTAAATATGCACTAATTAAATGAGATCGCGAAAATTACCTTTTGTTTAAATTTTTAATGCTTGAGGTAATCAATATAACTTATTTGATTATCATAGTATATATTAATTAAACTACTCATTTTTTTAAAGATGGACTCCAGCTTGGACTCAAGTAGACCAGGTGTATTTGTTCCTATACAAGAAGGTCGTCAAAATTGTCGGTACATCGAATACATGGGAGATCCTGAACTCCAGCCAGTCAGAAGTTACGAAAGTGCTTTTCTAGTCAGATTATTCTATCAATTATGCAACTATATCAATACAAAGGTATGTATTTCAAGCAATATTCATTTTATTTTTTTAACGTTTAAAGTAACCTAACTTTGCTAAATGATAATGTAATGATATTATCACATAATAATTTAACAATTTAAATTTCCAATTTTTTTATAAATGAACATTTAAGATTCGATAATAATTTTCATGAAAAACTACAATGCGTCAAAAAATTATATTCTTTGAACAAAAATTTAATAAAACTGGTACGGATAGAAAGAGCACGCCTTTTTTCATAAAATAGAGGTTTCTTAACAAAAGTATATATAAAATGTAAAGGTCAACCAGATAATTATTCAATTGAATTATTTAAAATTTCCAATTAAAGTGAGAAGAACTTATAGCTTCACGGGTGGTATCGCTTTATCACACAGAGAAAGAAATAGTTCATCGAGTTATGACGCCCATAGAATAGGATGTTATTTATTAGGGTGCGAGTGTAAAAAAAAAAATTCGTTCTCTGGCACTTCTAGAGGTTAGAGGTTTTCTCATTTAACAAACGAGAAGTACACATTATCGACTGTGATCGTCGAGTGTGATCGAATTAAATCAGTTTAAAAGTCATAGGTATATAATCCAAAAATATTAAATAGGTTGCTAGAAAAAGTTAAATTGGAGTTTAAATATATATTATTTTAATACTCCTCCATGAATCTTGATTCGTTACTTAACAAAAACAATTTAATGTCAGTAATTGTTGGTAATAGAGATATCATTTCGCCTTAAATAATAAACCTATGCATTTAAAAAAATAATTAAGTTTTTCTTCTATAAAAATAAATTTATATTCTATATTGAATTGATTTATCGCAGTATCAACAAGAATTGGCAGAAGCTTACAATAGAGGAGACTTTATTGGAAGGATTACAAGACAGATTTTGAAGCCTCCCACAACAGTTGTACAATTACCTAAGCGAACGCTAAATGGATTTTCTTCGGGTTATGAAAAGCGCTTACCTCCGCACATTAGTCTTCGTTCAGCTGCAAGTTATAATTTTATGTGTAGATTAGCTTTTGGAATGTTCTTCTTCTGGCTTATAGGGTAAGCATTAATTATAATCAGTAAAGTATTAACTATTATTTTTAAATGTCGAGCATTAAAAAATAATATTTCTAAATCATTATTTCAGTTATGGGACAGCTGCATTCCTTGGAGTGATATTTTTCGCTTGGATGTTTTACGTATTAATTAAGGCTATATGTGAACCATGGAGTAATAGAAACAATATTGAATCTAGAATAAACGCTTGTCAAGCGTTTACTTATTAATGAAAGATCTAAAGAAAAATTTCTTTCAAATCTCGATGATATAAAGTGATTGACATTTTATTCGCAACTTCAAATTATTGTGATTGTATGACGTACAATTTCTTTTTTTATTAATCGACTAAAACGTATGTATTTTTGTAAGATAAACGTATCTAAATTTATTATCTTATTCTATATTTATACAATTCTATGGAGCTACACTTTTAATTTTAAACTAAGTTTTAATGCATTTACATGTTTAATCATGATAGTGATTTGCATTTCTAATATTTTTCGTTCTTTAATGTTTATTTTCATTGTTATTCAAGCTTCAAAAAGAAAAAAGCCTTGCTCAAATTATTTCTTAAACCGGAAACAGAATTTGAGAATTCATAATATATTGTAATATACGAAACAAAAGTTTTGCTAAGAGATTATTTTTTAAGACAATAACATTATGTAAAAAGACGATAACGCTTATAAGTTTTTTAAATAAAACTTCTTCCTAAACATCGTTACTAATTCGTTTAATTATTATAAAAAATCCCATTCTAATAATAGGTAAAGAATTTAGTTATAACGGATCAACATACTTTTATGGCGAAAGTTTGCTTATTGGCCTTTTTAGTGGCCTTCAAATTTACTTCCGAGATGTATAAGATAACTATATTAAAGTCAATAAGCGGTTGATTTTTTAAATGATCAAACATACGTTTTCAGAGGTCATCAGTCTGTAATTTTTTTTTCTCTTTTTTTTAGTACCAGATTTCTTAATGACCTTGATCGGTTCAAATAGCATTTTCTCAATTCCAGCTACAGACTGGTAGAGAAGATACTTGAATATTCATAACACGAATAACTTCTTTCGTTTATGTAATGGTATTTCCTAATTTTATAACTTTCCATTGACTTGTTGAAATAGAAGAATGGTAATACAAAAAATAGTACGTCTTTATTTATTTATTTATTTTTGTTATTAATAAAAATAGGAAAAATAAATAACTATTAACAATATTTCATTCAAGTTTAAGTAATTATTTATAGCACAGTTTATTCAATTGTTCCACATTCTGACTATACTATGAATTGAATTCAAAATATGAATCATATTATTCCCGAATCATCTGTAAAGACTACTTTATTAACTTTTAAAGGACCGGCATTTTGGATTTGTGATTTCTCTAAGAAAATAGTCAAAAATGGTATCTGATATTACCAATTGACTGTGGGGTGAAGGTCAATCGTGGGTCGAGCCACTATAGTAGTCCGGTCCTTTTAACGTTAACCCAGAAAGCGGAATATAAATGGCATTTGATTCCCTATAATACTTTTTCCCCGCAAAATCTACAATTAAAAATTTTAATATTCGAATATCAGTTTTACAAATAAATATTTAGCCTAAACTATAGCCTCTTTATTAGATATATAATTTGCTAAAAATTATTAAATCGCGTTCATCAGCGTTTCTTGCCATATAGGCAAGCAAAAGTGACGCTCCGGGATAGACGTGCGAATAAAATAACGTAAAGTCACAGATTGCACATTGTTCTAGTACGCGGACAAGTGTATAATTCATTATTCCTATCATTGTGGCTGTGCGCCTGGGTGGGACGCCGACGGCATCTATACGATTGATTAAATTGAATCTGACGCTTTCGAAAATTTAACCACATTCAATGCGCGCACGCACATGAGGAAATATAACGATCATTTCTACTCGATATGTCCATGAATTAAAACGTGTATAAAAGTTACTATCGTTGCTTTGTCTTCCGGTTTGCGTAGGTATATCGAATTCGAACTCTTGAAAATGAGTTTGCGGGTTATAAAGTTTGAACGTAGCATTGCTGTTTTGCATATATTTTATTTTTTGTAATTGTAAATATCTGTGATATTTAAAAAAATGATTAGCACTTATTAGTATTTGTGTACTTAACAAGTGTTGATTACGTTTTGGGTATTTTACCGAATCTTTATTCGGATGTTTGATTTTTTGAGGACCTAGAAATGATCACACTAATTGAATTATCTGCAGTCACCAGAATTTATTAAATTTTAGAGCTTCTTTGTAAATTCGCATAATCAGATAAAGTTTATAATAACCTAATTATTTTTAAACAGCACGACTTGATCTGAAATTTGATTGAATCCATCAGATCAAGATTTATCATATCTTTCAATTAATAATTTTTTTTTTTAAATATGTTCACTATTTTCTTATATATTTGTATATAAATTTTAAGTAGCTGAGATATCTGTCACTTTTTCAATAATATTTACAGTAAGATTGTCACTGCAGCTGGTGCAGAAGGTACCAAATAAATTTCTGGTAGCCGCGCTAAAATTGCTCCATAAATTCTGCAACAAGTCGACCATTCTCGTTAAAAATGGTATAAAACACAATTATTTACAATTACGGAAGAGCCTAAAGTTTAAAAATCTCAGTGAATTTCACAATGTAAATGATTATTGTGAATCTTGTTTTTATATCATTTCAAAATCGTTGAATACTATAATAAATATTTATAGGATTACTAAAATCTAAAAATTTTCCATACAGGTAATTTGCCTCTGTAGAAACTGTTTCTCTCGAGGACGAAATGTCAATTTCGACAAACCTAACTATGACGGTCCTTTGCGACGGGTCGTTCGCGGTCGTGGAGTTGAATTGTTCGATTCTATCCTCTTTTGAGGCTCGTAATAAATTTTAATGCGACATACATACTTTTACAATTACTAAAGTCATGAATAGGGAGGCAAGTAACTCCTCCGAAATGTCGACATTGTAAATTGTGAGAATAAATAACACCATGGTTCGCAAAGATCAAAAAGAGAAATTATTTTCTCCTCATCATCAAATGCTTTTAATGTTCTCTTATTATATTATTTCTTTTTTAGATAAGAACTAAAAATTTTTTTACGGAACCTTTTTAAATGTGGATTACAGTTACAATTTCGGAGCAATGTTTTTCACACATTTCAAGTAGAAACAATTTAGGTTCTACAGTAATTTTTATGTTTTAATATAAATTTATAAGATCAAAACATTTCGAATGATAAAACAAAGTTGAAGAATTTTCAAATTTATGGATTCTAAACTACAACCCAACGAAATATATGCTTTTTAACCTATTATTAAATAGCAATTCTTATAAATTAAATGACTAGCAAATTAAAACTTTTATAGTACTGTAGAAAGTTCAATAATTTATATTAAGAATAGGCTATAAGTGTATTTTTTAGAAAATATATTTATTTTATTTTTTGGTTTTCAATATCTATACCAAAAATGCATTAAATATGGAAAATACATGATTTATGATGCCCGTGAGAGTAAGCTTCACTCTCCCCTACTGATCAAAGAAACCGTCAACCCAAAATTATAATTGACAAAATTGACAAAAAATCGTAAACCTGACTCCAAAATCGATAATCCCGCAACTTTCTCTCCTAAAATTTATTACCTATCTACCATCAAACCGCCTTAAATCCAAACCCAAAAAACTTAGCCGCAAAAAAGTAACCATACATCCACACAGCAAAAACCACACGCATACATCTACCTACACGCCACGCACGCCTCATCAGTCCGTCACCTTTTAATTGGGTCTCGCTTCCACCGCAGAGTCACAAGATCCCTCCGAGCGTGCATACAATAACTCGCCCCCCCCCCCCCAGACGCACCGTAATACCAACTTACCCGTTAAATTTATTATACTACTGGCGCTCGCATTACTTTTGTCGCTCTCCGAGCGGTTCTGCGTCCTGCGCTCTTTTTTTTCTTCTTTCTGCGGCTCTAAGGCTAGCCGCACGTAAAAGCCAGAGGATATATCGAGTTTCCCGTGCGCTCGCGCAACGCAACTTCTAGCAAAGTTTTTCGCATCGATCCGAGAGCTGGGCTTGATTGCGGAGGGCTGTAATATCGAGTTAGCGAGTGGATTTTGGGGAGAAGGATACGGGGTTTTCTTGGTTGGATGTGGAGAAATTGAATTTGTTGTTAAAATTGTGGGTGATTTTTGGGATAAATTAGGCTTGAGTGAACGGTAGATGCGGCTTGGATGTTTTTTCATTTGCTTGCAATGAATTAATTTATACATTAATTAGCTTAGATATTATTTTTATAAATTAAATTATATAAATTACATGATAATAAAAATTGTAAAGTAAGCTATTTCTGTTTATTTTAATTAGATTTTCAAGATTTGTAAATATGAGCAAAAGTAAATAATGTTTAATTAGTGTATATAAATATAAAAAGGTAAATAAATTATAAACGGACAAAGATAGAAGTAGGATAAGTAACGAAAGAGAAAACAAACAGAAGTAAGAAATAATCAAAGAAAAAGACTACAGGCAGACTGAAAGAAAAGTAAGAGAATAAAGTGTCCTCGCGTGTTCGTTCCGATTAAACTTCTAGCGTGCTGTTAGGCACGTATCGGGCAATTCAAGGTGGAAATTGCGATTTTCGCGACGATGAAACTGAGTATTATCAATTGAGGAAAAGTCCCCTATGCTCTTCTTACGTTACCAATATATCGAATCACTTTTCGAGTGTTTCCATGATTTCCGATGAGGTGTCTGTGAATTTAGAATTTATCATATAACATATCAATTTCATTCTAGGCTCTTAAGTTGCTCATAGGACCATAGGCTGCTAATTTGACTGTAATTTTTCATCATTTAGGATAAAAATTTTGAAAAGATTTTTACCCCACAAGTCTTTAGTACGAATCCTAAAATTATTATGTTACTACTTTTTTTAATAGTATTATAAACATCATTATTCTTACGAGAGAAAGAAAGCATAAATATTTTTTTGATCTACTCAAAAATTGTGATTGCTTGACAACTTTTATTATAATGTCAAACTTATATTGAATAACAACAATTTTAATACTAAAAAAAATTTGATTATTCATTTGTAGTCATATTATTTATTTATAAACTAAAGATTCATCGATCAGCAAAATAATAAAAGGTTAAGAATATTTTCGGACAATGCTATTCAAACTATTTTACTTATTTTTAATTTACTCGATGACATTTCCGCCATACTGCAGAAAAGACTCTTTTCAAATTAAAAATTGTATCCTCAAAAGTCATAATATTTTTTTATAAAACAAATCTTATAATTACCATTTTGTTTGAGACATTAGGTATATAACTTTGGTATATGTATGAAAGTATAAAATCAAGCTATATTAGTTACTTCAATTTGTATAGCATTAATAATTATTATTTTTATATTTTCACACATTTTGAAAATCAGAGAAAAATTAATAATTATTAGTTTTTTTCAGTTATCCTATTTTTGTTTGTTTCATTCAGACTGAGTTAGAAACATTAATAAAAAATTCGAGTAGATCAAAAGTGGGTAGCAAAAGCATTTTACTATTTCATTTAATACGATTTGAAAAATAACAAATTTACGATTTTACAAACAGTTACGATTTTACGAATAGTTAAAAAAGACATTAACAAGAATTAGTTATGAGCTATTGGAAACAACTTTTTAAATGCGAAAATATATCTGCACATTTGATTTATTGTGAATTTTGCGATTCGATGGATGGTCAATTTAATTATTGAGAATGTAGATTTGTGGTAGATGTAAAATAGTACATTATGCAACAAGGGGCATAAGTAGCAGATTTTTCCCGCGGGTGAGTTTACTGCCCGAACAAGATTATTTTTCACGAGGGTGCGTTTACTGCCCGA
>UELX01002522.1:0-30426 GCA_900480035.1 Eupelmus urozonus | reverse complement strand
AGAAAATCCGTGGTAAGTGGGTAAAATGGTCAAAATTCAAGATTTCTAACGGTGAGCTGTATTAGAGACTTAGAGGGAAATATAGATCACTTAAATGTGCGAAAATTATCTGTAATATGTATATAGAAAGTACAAAAATTTATATTAATAAAAGCTATGATATACTATTTTAAATAGTAATAAATGTTTTTTTCATTTTCAGCGATTTCAACTCAGGCTGGCCCCCTTAAAATTAATTTTCACATAATAAGTAATTAATCAAATTCAATATGAACACCAAATTTAGCAAAGATTCAAGTAGTTTGGAAACTATGACGGAATATGAAAAACGGATCATCACATATATACGCACACAGCCATATACTGGTGGTGCACTGACATTTTAAAAAAAAATGTATATTCCGACTCTCTAAAGGTCATGGGTAATAGTGATTCAAAAAATGAAAAATAGTAATTCAAAATTTTCACTAATACAAAACTTTCTGTTTGAGAAAGCAAAAAATACTGTTAATGAAATGAATGTCTTATGCTTAGTTTATTACAAAATTTATTTAGAAAATTACTTACATCTGCCAATAGCTTTGAGTATTCTTTCATTTTCTTTTTTGCGCATGATTTTTTAGTTTAGTTTACCGTCAAAAAATAATACGCTCAGCACATTTTTTCTCTTTCTTGCTGCATAACCACGAGTCGTTAGCTCCAGTCCACATAAAGCAACGCGAATTGTTTCTCTTCTCTCCGCAAGCTCACTTCTTGGCACACGCAGAGCTTGCGCGCATATATATAAAATCAAGCGTGACGCTGAAAAACGAACAGCCCGCCCGGCTTATTAACGGTCTAATTATCATATTTATATGCATAATAAAAGCCTGAAATTTATAGCGACATTAATAGCCATTGAATTACCATACGGTACAGCAGCGCTCGCACGCTGCAGATACGTGCATTAAAACGAGCGGAATGAAGCATAATGAGCCCGTCGGCTGAAATCATGTTTATAACGAAATTTATAATAGCAGCTCGTACGTTTTGGATCGTCAGGATGAAAGCTTATCAGTTTCGATTTCGCTGGTTCGCTCAAGGCATTCTTTCCAGAGTGCAAAAGCATAGAGCGAATAATTTTGAACAATGTGTTGTGCTCAGAGGAACTGAGACAATAGGGCGGACGAGTATACCGTTAGCTGCGTTTTGAATTTGGATTTTTGGAGATAGCGATTTTTCGATTTTGAAAATTGGATGGCACTAGCGTGATAACTCTTTCAGGTTATGAATTGTATGGAAATACAAAGCTAAAAGATTCGGGTTTTTTACAGAATAGCTAAATTATTTGAATTTTAGTAGTATATCTGTGCCCGTAAATAAAAACTATTTGTTTATTTTGTGTTTAATTAGTATTATGTTTTGAATAATATTTTTAAATAAATAACAAAAAACAGTAAATCATTTTTTCCAAATTTGAATTTATTATGCCATCAAAATAAAAAATTAAAATTTTTAAAATAAAATTATTTAAAATTGTATTTATAAAAGTTTTGTTAGTTAAAAATAGCTTAAAAAATATTTTACAAATTCCATATTATATATATTATTTTTATTTATAAAAAATACAAAATTCGAATAGCAATTCCAAATTCTCTATATTTGCAAACAAGTTATTGAAAAGTAAGAGTATGCTTGTTATAAATCTGAAGAAGACTCTTCACAGTTGTTAAAAATGTATTGAATAAAATCCTAAGCAATTACTTATATATTAACGTCTATTTTCATAATTTTATAGGACTATTAAATTAATTATTAGAAATTATGATCATTATTACAAATGAAAATAAGTTCAACTTATTCCGTAATATACAAAATTATGATTTTAGTAGCTAATAATTATACTGCTACTATTTTTCCTTACGTATCGAGCTCAATTCAGGTACGAAGTTCTTTAAATATTTTTAAGCGTTGTTGAATACTTTATACAATTTGAAATTTTACAAAGCATGAACTAAGAAAATAACCTAAAAATAACTTAAATGTGATACTTGATTGGTATTTTTACGGTCATACATCTGTGACGTTATTATTTAGTGTAAGCATTCGAAAAATTATGATTGAACTCAAGTACTCAAGTACTACGTAGAATAGATACACATATATAAATATAAATTGATCGAAGCTTAATAACAGAACTAAAAAGATATATCATAAATGACACGATTTTTTGAAGGTACCAATTAATTTTTTTATAATTATACAATAGCAATGATTTAAAAAAAAATGAATAACAGAAAAGAGTATAAATTATATTGTTTATAATAGTGAATAAATGATAAATTATTGAAAGATAAACGAAAATATACAAACAAATAATACTTAATATATGTATTAATCGAAGTAAAAAGAGCGAGAAATAATATTTATATTAACAAATTTTTAAAATAGCTAAATCTGAACATGTTTTGCAACAGATTATAATTAATTTAATTAAATTTAAATAAATTTGAGATATCATGCATATAGTACGCCAAATTTTAATATACTCAAAGTTTCTTTAATAAATTTTAATTCATTGAAACACGTGTTCAATTTTTAAGCAAATTTTGAATATTGTTTTTCTTTATCTTCGTCTGAGGCATTGGTACTTATAAATCGAACAAGAATTGAATGATATTACATCCTGAATCTTCTGATTATTTTTGTATAATATTATTTATAATACGTAGAGATACCTAAATACAAAATAAGAAATAAAATCATAATCGAATACTCTAATAGTGAATGAATTAAAACTAATAAAACGTTTATACATATCACAGCATTACGGTATTTGAAAATAATATTTAAATTTTATTTATTCCTTATTTTGTGTTTAAACATTTCTATATACAATTATAAAAAATTAATTAAAATCTTTAAAACGTAATATCATCAGTTCTTGATCGATCCATACATTTAGTATTCATAAATTTTTATTGGCTTATACTTAACTCTTAATTTTTCTTGGTTTTTTTAAATATGTAAAAATATGTAAGGGGCCTATAATTATATAAAAGGTCTAAGAAAAAGAATATTTTTTATTAAAAAAGTAAATCAGATATTCTAATAAAAATACCAGTGATGAAAATACAAGAGCATAAAGTAAAAATTTATAACAAAACATAAGCTGATCAAATGATATACAGCAAAAATGTTTAGTTTTTCTTTTAAGCTGCTTTAAATTAAACAAATATTCATAATATTCTAGAAGATACAACATCATTCCATTTTCTTGTAAGTTGCGAAGAACTATCGAAAGTCTTTTCTGAAGATTAAAATTATCTCTGCTAAGTACCACATAATATTCCTTGAAATAATCTTCAATTTTATCTACGTACATTTCGCGAGTCTTATTAGCAACGTGAAGCCTGGCGAAGTAGCAAAAATCAATACATACAGATTTATAATCTTTCTCCATATTATCGTAGCATATTTGACCTTCTTCAGCTAGGTTAATACGATTATACAAAGGCGTATCAGAAAATAAAGAATTTACAATGTATCCCATACTAAATATTTTATAATTTTGATCTAGCAATTCATTTTCTGTAGCCACAAATTTTTCAGAAATAGGCGCAGTCATCGCAGAATAAAATTTTCCCTGAATATAAGTATTGAATACCATACAACAAAAAATCAAGGGAATGAAAATTGAATTTGCCTTTATTGACTGAGGCTTGTAAAGTGTAGGCGTTGTTAGTAACGCTCTTAATAAATCCAAACTAGCTAGTGAAAATGATTTGTGATTAAGATACTTAAAAAAAATTGTTAAAACTATATAAACAACAATAAAAATGAGTAAATTTTCATTTGTTACAAAACTTAAAAGACTATAATGAGACATTGAACTTTTTTTTAAATGAACGTAACATAGTCTCGATTGTCGATAAAGGTAAAACTGATTTCGCATAACCCTTAAGTCAACGGGAAAAATTATCGAATAATCATAAAGTCCTTGAAGCACGTCGGAAACCATGCCAGTAGCACTTCCGTTGGGATATATGAAACCCCATAATTCTTCAGGAATGATTGTGAGATTGACAGAAGCGTTTAATTTTGTCCAGATCAGTTCAGCCGCCATACCTTCCAATCCACGAACTTTGAAAACTTTTTGTTTGGTATCGATTGGAGCAAAACGAATAGTACTGGAAACAATTTTGATCGGATAACCACCCAGCGTTACTGTTTTCTCAAAATTGAAAGAGTAGCAGATTGATCTTAAATCTTAGAAATGAATAAATAAATATATAAATATATAATTATAATATTGATAAATAATAATGAAAATCTTACCCCAAGATTTATACACAAGTCTGAACAATCTAAATGGGTGACCATTTTCCTGTGAATGCATTTCTACTTCTCTCCACAACCGCGGAGCATAATTAGTATAAGGATTAAATGTATAAAATTCAATTCCATACGAACCGTAACATACAAATATCGCTGCAAGAATATCAAATTTCCAAGCAATATTCAAAAATGAATAAGCACTTCTACAATTGTAGGGCTTATGTGTATTTTTTATAAAATAATATCCTTGTAGATTCCACCAAACTGAAGCTCTAATTTCATGAAAATGAAGATGAAGAAATGATAATTCTACTTCATTTAAAATAAATACCGTTGACGAAAACGGTTTTGGCACTTTGCTGTAATCATCTAGTTTATAAAGTTTTTGTTTTTTTGTGTAATTATAAAAATGGTTTGTAGATTTAATACCGAGTAATCCTACTACCACAGGGGTCGTCAAAAATTGAAAACTTTTTATAAATCCATCATTCTGCTTTCCGATTAAAATTATAGGCTTATGGTTAGCAGAAAAACATTTGTTAATTATCTCAACCTTAAAGATTAAATTAAATAAGTAAATAAAATAATGAATAAAATATATAATGTAAATTGAATTTTAGTCACCGTTTTAGTATTGATATCATTCTGATAGTTTTTTAGAATTGTTGCTACAGAACAGTGAAGGCAAACAAATATTTTTAACGAAACTACTGCTAAAAATGTGTTCCTATTCATTTGTTTAATAAATTTAATAAATGTGTTGTTATTATTATTGAGCTTTAGAGTAAACGATGAGATATTGATGTGAACTGTAATTATTTATTGTCACGTTAACGAGTTCAACTGACGAAGTGGGGGCACCTACTGTTCGTGCTGTGATCCGCGGAGCGACTGGCGTTCGAGCATGACCACAAGGGTTGGCGCTCTTGCAGCACTTGTTTGAAATCCATCCTTTATCACGCAAAGCATCAGGTCTTTGGCATTAGTCAGAAATTAAGCTCGAGTGTTAATATATGAGTATGTATATTTTAAAAGCCGTTTGTGTGAGAAACTGGTAATTCTCAGTATTTATATTAAAATGTAAAAAGGCGCGATAACGATAAAAATGTTTCTACTTGTCTGGCCATACAAAATTAAAAATAAGTGTATACTATTAATGCAAAATACCTGTCAAATAAATATTATTTTAAGAGTTTTTAATTTTTGTTTATTAAGCGTTGCTGCAAAGAAAAAGTATTTTTATCAGTATTTTACGAAAAGATGTTCATGAAACGAAAAACGAATATTATACTATAATAAAAATGTATGTAATATTTTGATAGATTTAAAAAAAATTAAATATTTTTAACTGCAAAAGTTTTTACAGTAATGAAAACTGATTTTTTCTAAAGCTATGTTTGTGTTAAAATTTTAGCATATTGAATAGAAAAAAATTAGATTAATAAGCCTCTAACTATTCTATTTCTGCAAATAATTGAATATCATAAGGCATTTATCTATTATATTCAATACTTTATGTTCCTATTATCCGTATTATTCACAATTTTAATTTTATTTATATTTTAATTAAGATATAAAACTCATTTGCAAAACTGACTTGATAATTTTAAATATTCTAAATTTTCTTTCTTATACATATACACATAGTTCTTACATAAATTAATCAACATGATCAGCATCAAGATCAGTAACGTCGAACAAATGCTTAAAAAACATAACTTAAATATTTGATAGAAATAGGAAATTTTTTGACAAATACTGTAAAATAACGACCACTGGAAGTTGTTGCGTCAATGGTTACATGCCTAAAAAATAAGTAAAATCCTCAATGTTAGTTGAAAAACTTCGCGGTAATGTAGTAATATTTTGGCAGTATAAATGAGCTCCACGCTTATCGTATTTGAATAGATCATTTTTTGGCCGGCTATTAAGGTTCTCCATAATGAGATATATTTAGGGTTACTACCCCAAGCATTTAAGTGAAAAATTAGTATATTTTTCATTTGTACAGGTATAAATTATTAAAATACATAGTTGTATCTGTCCCGCACAATAAGCAACGCTAGCATCTACAAATAAATATTTGTAGATGCTAGCATCACTTTGTACAGAACAGATGTTTTCTTTTTCCCAATAAAAATACAGTATTCTGAGTAGTTCAAAAAGTTTTCAAAATATAATCAATAAATTAAACAAAATTTAATGCTTTATTAATCTTTTGTTTATTTTAATAATATTTACTATCCAATTTTACCTGCAGTTCATGAAGAACTATAAAATGTTCTATATATGCTAGAGGAACAGTTCATTCATTTAATAGTAAGAAAAATTCATTATAAAAATATCGACAGAACTAGAGCGAACGTTTCCACAGAATGCGAACGAGTGCTGTATTACAGAGATAGTTAACAACAATCGTCTTAAGAGCACCAAACTTCTTATTCATTATGTGAGTATACTTGAAGAAAAAATTATTATTTTGCAGCAAGAGGAAAATTTCTTTTTCTCCTGCTCTTTGGAAGAAATAACAGTTTGTAAATAAAAGTATTAAAATATTTTTTACACTTTAAAAATGTTGAAAACTTAAAATTTTAAAAAAAGTTTAAAATTAAAAGAAATTTTAGAATTTTTAAAACATTTTTTAATTTGATAAATATTTGAAAATTTTGCAAAAATTAAAATATTTTTAATATTAAATAAAGTACGCTGCAGAATCTTCAACTTTCTACTTCTATTTCCTGCACAAAAAAGGGTCTATGCATAGTCTTGTTAAAAAAAAAACTACAAGTTACCGGTCTTATTAATTAAATATGTGAAGTTATCATTTAAGATACATAATATTCAGAAAAATATCATTTGCTCTTATAGTAAGATTTAACATGACATCTCGTAATAAATTTAAGGAATCAAAAAGATGTTTTAGCATTTGGCAAAATCTTTGAAGACTCCATTAATAAGCTGGTATAAAGCTGTTGATCCATATCACTAATCCTGTTTCGAATTGATATTTATGTGCTTACAGAATAGATCTTTCACTGACTTATTATTCATCGATCAAAACTTTCTAAAATAAACATAATAAGATCTTAATCTTTTACTCTGATAATACAATATGCTTTGCAGTAGCAATAATCCGTGTCTCTTACGCAATTATGCGATAAGGCTATGAAGGGTGAAATATTAAAAGGATGGTGAAACCAAATAGAATTGTCAGATGTTTTTTTAAAGAGTATAATCTAAATATTAGTGGATTAGCAATCGCATTAGCTTTTTTAGGATAAGCTTATTCTGGTTCGGCGTTAAAAAAGTATAGATGTCACATAAACTTATTTTTGCGCCAGCTAACATAAGCCACTAAAATATATGTTCTAAATAAATAAATTGATAATAACAAATAAAATAATGTTATAAATCTTTGTTCGTAAACTTTTATATTTCGATAACGTTGAATTGTAAGTAAGGAATATTTTTTACTATCACGATTTAATGCGTTTCGATATCATTATAAATAAAGATTCTAAATGAAGAACTAAAGTCAATTTTACAAATCTTAGAAATAGTAAAGTGATGACTAGAAAATATGAATTAAAATTTTAATGTATACATATACGTGAAATGTAAATAAAGTAACATCCTAGTTCTTAAAAAATCGTTATTTCATTTTAAATTTACGCTTATTTGCGGTCGACAACTTTTCTTTTAATATACATCCTAATAACTGTAACTAAGCATCTTCAACATTTGCTCGAGAACTCCACCGATTCAACAAATATAGTCAAAATTAAAATTTTTCCCTACTCACTCATAAAGAAAGCATATCCAGCATGGCTCAGCATATTAGAATCCCCATACGGGCGAAAAATGTCGCCAAATGTCCATAAACGCATGCCTCGTAAACGCGAGAGCTCATTTCGCATCTCGGCGCCGGTTTTACGGCCACGGTGCGTATCGTTCGATTATATTCGCGGGCTCATTTTGCCGCGTCTGCTGCTCATAGTATCTTTATTCGCCTCTTTTTTTATAGAGGAGTGGCTATTATATAGCAGGATAGGTGCGATAAATGGCTGTGGTAGGAATGAGCGATTACGGCAGCCAGAAAAATACAGAGAGTCCTGTCCGTCCGAATGTGGCAGAGACATTTATTGCCCCTATCTGGGATTTTGTGTGTTTTTTTGTTCCGGCAGTGATCGGTGAGGTCTTTCAATATTGGACTGTGAATACGTAAATATTATAGTTTGGACTTGGGGATTTATATTTAAGCCAGATGCTCGTTTCAAAAAAATGAATGTTACGTCATGTTGTATAATATGGATGTATAGATAAAGTCCGAGAAGCTAGTCGAATGTTTTATATGTATCAGACGTGAATATTTTTATAAAATCTGTCTTTTAATGTGACTATAAACCTCAAAGTAGATCGTCTATGTCGCTTTTTTATTTATTGTCTTTCTTAATAATTTTTATCATAAAATTTTTGCGTATATCAAATTATCTATAGGTATTGAATAAAATATGCTACATTAATTAGGACATATGATTTTTACATACAAAATATTCTTCATTGATAATCAACTTTTGTACCATTATCATTATTATTGCTAAATCATTACGATAAAAAAAAAATAAAAAAATAAAACAATCCACCAATTTTCCAACTAATTAAATTATCACTTCCGCTTTTGATAGAATTACCGCAATTTTTCGAGCCGTTAACCAGCGGCGCCCTTTTCGGAACTTATAGATTTTTTTTTAAAGCCCGATAAAAAATTCGCAAAACGCCCTTAATCGACCGTTCACCTCTCGGGGCCATAAAACGCCGGTCGGCCCGCTTTACGACGGGCGTGCATATTTTTACGCCGCGACAGCATTAAAAAAACATGTTTCAAAGGAAAATATCGCCGCGCGCGCGCGCGCGCGGTGCGTCCACTCTTTTTTACAACTTCGTGCCTCCGCCGCTCGTTTCGCGAGTCTAGTTTTATATCAAGGACTATAACGCCAGTATGGGAAAGGAGGGGCGTTATGCATTTTAATACGCCCGCCGGAGACAGAGACTCGCGTAAATCAATTCGATCACGGAGCGGACTGCGAGAAAGTCGATGTGGCAGAGGAAAATAGGAACGACGTTCGTGCGAGTCGGCGTAAATCTTTTTTTCCTTTTTTTTGTCGGTCGCTCTTTCCTCGATTCTTCCTTTTTGCCGAGTCTTTTACGGCCGGGCCTGCAGAGCGTGCGGGCGGTGTCGATCGATCGGCCAAGTTTCTCGCAATTTAAATCGACCAAATTGCCCGCTGTTCGGTTGGGTATAGGTGCTGGTATAAAATGTTAAAATTTAGATTGGTAATAGTGTAAGAGTGGCATTTACTGGTAAAGCGATTGGTCAATTGTGTGGAGGATTTGATTTTGATGGGTTAAAAAAAATTGAGAGTGCAATATTTCGTACTGCGGAGAATAAGTAAAATCCAATATATTTAAATGTGATTGTATATAGATTTATTTAAAATTTCATCATGGTATAAGTAAACCCTTCTGTTATTGCATAAAAACGAAGAACGCTTCAACAAGTCACATGAAATGTTACGTAAATACTGCATCAATATCGCCAGATAAAACTTAAAAAGAAGGAACACAGTATAACTCCCTATTCATGACACGTTCAATCAATTTTCGAAGTGCAACCACCATTCGCAATTTATCGCATGATCTCACAAACGGAGCGTAAATTCGGATGTATACTTCTAGCCGAATAAATCAGCAAACGATCAATAAATAAAGGATGATCGCGACAATAACTGCGCGAAAAATATCTCATCCCCGGTCGACCGCGTAAACAGCCTGAATTTATCGTGGAAAACAACTCGCGCTACACAAAACACGGCTGGGGCAAGATTCATAAAGGACGCCTCGCGATGTTTTCGAGCGCGAGTTTCCTTACTCGATGCAAAGGAACGGCTTAAATTACGCAGAAAATTTGAAATAGGAGCTTTTCGGAGTTGGTTTGAGGGCGAGGAGTTAATTCTCTCGATGGAGTATTGTGAGGGTATTTTTGGATTTTTTAATGTGATATTATACGGTCTCGTGGCGTTTAGATAAGGAGCGCTGAGACGGATTAGTATAATTAGCAGACGTGTCTTGCATTTCTTAAAGGTCATATTATACTTACTTTGGGTTTTATGTTAGTGCGTATTCTGAAGGTTAGGTTTACGTTAAATTTAATATTTTCTTATTTTTCAGTTTTCACTTGAACCTGTCTCATTTATACAAAATTCATGAAAAAAAATTTTATTATACAAATCTTCTTATAATGGTACTTCTTATTAATTAAAAGAAAACCTTTTTTTATTTATTATCTACTTTTTAAATTTTATAAAAGTTTTTTACTTGATATAAAGTTGCTTAGTTATGATTTCGCGTTATTATTTATTAAAATATCACGCTCCACCTACGTCTTTGAGAAGTTAGTTCTTTTATAAGTTATTTACATTTTAAAAGCCAAAACTTCCAGCAGTCTCGCTACCCTTTTTTTAAGTTAGGAAACGAGCAGGTGATGAGAAAGATTTTTAAAGCCTAGAAGTAGCATGAATAAAAAGTGTAATACATAAAATTTTTTGAAATTTTCTCCGGTTGAAATTTAATGTGACTTTTTATTCAAATTAAAAAAAAAACTTTTATGATCTAATGACAACCAAAATATAAAATTAAATAGCTCATAATCAGGGACTGAATATTAATATAACTGTAACTGCTACTTAATTTTTAATTACGTACTAGTCAGGACCTAACAAACTTTGACTGATAGACCCTAACTAAATAATTTTAAAACTGGAAGTATTCAAAATAAAAATTTAAAAATTTTCTATTAATTGCAATCACATTTCTTTCATTGCAACAAAGTTGAATCAACGATACAGAGACAACTATTTCCATGTAATATACAAGTAATAATAATCTCACCAATCTCTCATTAATCCACACCAAACGGCAACCCATTCACAACCACCCCCACCTTAACCCGCACTTCCCGCCACGTTAGACTTCCACGGTACATCCCCGCGAACAGCCCCCTACTTTCTCGCAGTCGGCGCTAAAATTTCGTAGCCCGCACGAGGCAAGTGCATCGCTGCATAAGATATGAGCCGAGAGTGGCGCGTAGTCGCGTGACTCGAATTTGGCGCCCAACCGCGGGCAGCCAAGTCGCAGTGCGCGCGTGCGGCGCACGGCTTTTTTTAAGGGCGCACCGGCGCGTCTTGACGTTTACTTCGGAAATAGATGCTGGGTGACGTGAATGGCTGTAAGCGACTTTGGAAATCGGTTGACGTTGCCTTTATGTCTCGCTTGAGAAAGTGGAATCTTTCGAACGAGAGAGCTTTTCATTTATTGAATAGGCAAAGTTTAGTTTTAGTTTAGATTAGGTTGGATTGTAAGAGAGGGACACGGTGTAAATATACTCGATCTTTAATGGAATTAATTATTTTGCAATGAATTTCTGTAACGTAATTGATTAAATGCATTTTTTTGTTAATTGGATTAAAACGGTTTGAAAGGTTCTCTTTTATATAAAATTGATAGTCGTTCAAAAGCAATTATTTAAAAAAATATCGTACCGGATTGAAGTTAATAAGTCTATTTTTCGACATCCAATGAAAATTGATGGAAATAATAAGTCCTCCTTGGGTCCATTACTCAATTTTGTAAGAGCATTCGTATAATATGCTAGGCAAGAAGAAAGAGGATATCAGGCGGTGGTCATAATTATATTCATATTCAGTTCCGTGATAAATTAGCTGCATTATAGATTTCATCTGCTTTTCTGCATTTTCGGACTCCCGTTTGAAGATTAAAATTTGGAATTTTCGAAAACACGAAAAGTGAATTTAACAAACTATGTCAAGAATCCAAATTACATATACAAATTTATTCTGAAATTTAATTTTATTGTAATTTCACTTCATTAATAATTGTATAATAAAACTAAAACATTTGTATAATAATCAATATACAAAGACGAAAGCGCAATTGTTATATTAGCCATAAATTACAATTTCTCTTTATTTTATAGTAACCGCATTAAATTTACAGGACGTATTTGCTCGTATTATACACAATGTCGGTAGGATATACTTGTGGTGTTAGCGAATTTGCATAGGAGCAACTATTATAATAATTTATGCAGAACACCTCGCACATGTTTAGAACGCTAAATGCGAGGCTTGAAAGCAAGCCTTACATCTTGCTACAAGCGACGCAGGCAGCCGACTTCTCTTCGTCGTCTTTTGAAATGCTAAATACCAAATGGCATGATAATGTAGATTATTATTACAACGTATCTAAACATTTCATGTATACAACTAAATAAAGATTTAATAATTTTACAATCACAATGAAAACTTTTGTTACTTTTTCCACAATTTTTCCAAGCGAATAATCGTTTTTCTACATACCACAAATTCCTTGTAAGCTATCGAAATACTCAGCTCCCGGATGAAAATCTTCTAACTAAACGCTCCATTATGTACCTACCAATATGAAGAGTACGTTATCCGTTCCATTTCCATTGTGCCCGGACTAGCTCCGTAATGGCCAGCTTTGTGCGAATAATTATCCCTCGAGCGCATCCCGCTGATTCCAGGCCTCAACGAGGATCGAATTTTAAGATGTTTGTACGATACGTGCAATCGATACCCGTCCAAACCGAAACCTGGCCGATCTTCCCCTAACAAAGCATTCAATTACTACTATAGCGCAGTATCGCTGATTTCTAAACGTTATCCCAGCTTAACGGCAAGCCGAAAACCATAAAAACCTTTTTAAAAAAAGTCCAGCGAAAGAAGCTGATTTCCGTAATCTCGACTTCTAAACAAACTCAGCCACGCAGCCATACGGACGAGCTCGAGGGCTTAGAGAGTGCACTTTATGCGCGCACGCCCTCCGCATACGTTCGGTCCTTTATCCGTCCTCGCTCTTTCTTCCCCGTGTGTGCCCTGGGCGCGGCTGCAGATACGGCAATTAAAGAGGATCCTTTGCTTAGCTCGGCTTACCATAATTAAGGTTAATCGGCTCGCTCTTAACGAGAGAGAGGAGAGGCTTTGATTTTCCGATTTCTACGAGCAGTGTAGACTAAAGGAGAGGAGCATACACGTCGATCGTCAAACAAGAGTAATAGCGAAAGATTTACGTACCGCCGGCTACATACATATGCGTATACATGTGTGTACGTATGCGTACGCAATAAAGCGCATGCACGTGTGTATATGTTCTTAAAAGGCATACGCGAGCTGAGAGAGAGAAAATAGGACGAAAGCTTTATGGCTCGCTCCGTCTCTCTCGTGCGCGCGTTAAAGCTGCCTGGCAGTGTGTATATGGAGGAAGCGGCTGCGCGCGCGCGCGCGCTTAGAGTCAGGCCAGATGGGTGTATGAAGGAGATGAAAGCTCGCGGTGCGCGCTGGAGGATATGTACACCCACGCACACGCGCGGCGCAAGTTAAGCGCAAACTTGGAAGCGCGGCTGGCTGATCGAGCTTGCGAGCTTTATGCGGGCTCTGGATTTCTTTGAGGATGCTGGGAGCAATGGGCTTGGAAAAATATGGGAGAGGTGGTTGAGTTGGAGTGCTGATATTGCGTGTTTTTGCGAGCGTTTGTGATGGGGCGGTGAATTGGTTATTTTTTTCCTACTGTAGCGTGAAGTTATTTGCCTTTTTTTGGTTTTCTTATAGAAGAAGAAGAAAACGAGGAATTAAGGCACTCTTTTTAATTGATAAGGTATTTTACAAAAATAAATTTTATAATCGTATATATTTTATTTAAGTGGTGCTTATGATTATTTCAAATATTAATGACATTTTAACAATATTGTCAGAAAAGAACAAACTGATTTTTGTTAATTTAAGGCTATGAAATTCTTAGTGTAATATCTTTTACTAAAAAGATAATTGAAAGTAATTCTTACGCTATTTACGATAAAAATTCTTGGCAGCGTTACTAGATATTTTATGTCAGAAAATCTCTTTTACTTATAAAAGGTTAAATTCAATACCTAACTGAACAAAAGTAAACGTTAGAAAAGGATCTTTACATTAGTAAGTCAGATTTTAATTAACTCATACTTAGCATGAGTAATTTCTTTTGATGCTATTTTATATGGATTGCACTACTCAATATTACAAATTGATCCATTGGGCTCGTTTAATTATTTAAATTGAATTGCAATAAGATTTTACAGTTTCATTTGCATAAATATAAAAAAAAGTAAAGAAATAAAGTAATAATTTTATAGAAAATTTATCTCACTAATATTAATTAAATGACAAAAAAAGAATAAAAGAGATAAAAAAAAATAGATAGATAAGTACATTCAGTTAAGAATTTCAAATTCTATTATTTGTTCGATTTATTAAGAGTAACTTTTATTTTAAATTAAAAATTTATTTTTTTCTTATAGTTTATTTGAATTCTAAAAACTTGACTTGGTATTGCATATTTAAATGGTAATACCAGATTTTATAAAATTCATTCAATTTGATATTTTCTTTTCTATTGAAATTATACAATAATTGTGTTGCTATAGATTTTACTGTATAAAATCGAGTTTATTGTGACTCTTTCCTTATTGTATACATACTAACAATACTTCACTATTGGATTAAACTCACTGATAACAAATCAGGCGAATCCTTGCCTTATTAAGAATGAAAATTCTCAATAACTTTCTCGATTATTCAATTTATAGCGTGCTGTTGATGCATTTGACGCAGTGTATTGATGTAGTGGCTTGTATCGATTATCTATCGAAGCGCATCAGAAGCTCCATAGTAAAAGGATTTGTTCGGATTTGTATGCATTAACGTAACACAAAGATAAGAGTCTGTTGCTAGCAAAATTAGCTTATATAATAATAAAATTATCCATCATTTAAACTGCATAACTTAAATACACTGTTTATTCAATTAAACCTAACTTTAAGGCCAGTTATTTTTAAAGTTTTATATTATAAGATTTAATTAACAGTGAACATTTTTCAGATGACAAAAAAACTGCCAGCGATACTGTTCAATTTCTTTTTTGACTGGTACAACCTTTTGACTTCACAATAAGAGGCGTTTTTTTAAATGATATATCTTAGTTTCAAACTTTCAAAAGTTATATTCCCAAGGATTGTATATTATTTTTAAAAGGACCTCTTGTCGAAACATAAATTTTTGAATGTTATGTTTGTATGCTCTGATAAAATATTTAAATCAAAATGAGTACTTATTCTTTTTTTTCCTATTTTTCTTGGTACGTATTCCTGTAGAATCAAGTAGCCGTTACATGAGATATTTCAAATTACAATTGAATAAAAAATAAATAAGTCTTTGGCATTTTGTTAAATTTTCTATATTTTTTTGAAAAATCGATAGCTTTAAATGAAAAAGCCTTAAGATTTTCTGCTATATCTTATATACAGGGCATAGAGCTTTTTTATTTGGAGCCATCGAAATATCCACTTCTGCAATATGAAATTATTTATGAAATTTTATCGAATTTTTTATATTGAATTTTCCTTACGCTACAGTGTGAACACAGATATTACTATATCAATTTTTGTATGTTCTTATATTTTAATTTTTGAATCTTAAACCTCATTAAAAAAAAAGGAAAAATGATTCTAGGCTAATTGAATTCAGTGCAGTTTTTGAGATACAGTACGTACATTCTTTACTTTATCCTACTGTTTCATTAACATACTCTTGGAGAATCGCAATAAATTTAGTGAGTAAGAAACAGTAAAGTAAATTTATTAAAAAATTATATAAAAGCTATAATTTATAGAAGGGTATAAAAAATCGCGAAATAAACTAAATTTTAACTTTTTGTTATCATTTGAGAAGATAATTGAATTAATTTTCTTATTTAAGATAATTTTTATTAGGTTGCTGCTTCCTAATAGTAAAATTTATCTAAGTAACATTTTCTCCTATTTTAGCATTTACTATAGAGTAATTTTTACGGAGAATTTCATTGTAACTTTTGTTACAACATTCTCTTCGTGTAATGTCATTGTAAAATTTTATAGTTTCCTAAAAAAAGGCTTTATCGAAAATTTTACGCTGATATATAGGTGCTTACCTATGCGACGGATCTGGCGCGATCACACGAAAGAACCGTAAAGTTGTCGGCAATAACCGACATATATTTTGTCGAGAAATAAAACTGCTCTTATTTTGTAAGCTTCATTACTTAAAAAGCCTCTTTTAAGAATTTCCAATCTGTAATTTAATATTTCTTGGTTAATCGTAATTTTATTCATTTCTTTTAAATAGAAGATTATTACAAAAAAATTAATTGCAATTATTGAATTGATTTAATTAGTGAGAATTCATTGTAAAACAGTAACTACTCATTTCTTGTGTATTCTAAGAGTACAAAATACAATCCATTTATCCAAACATATTCCTTTAAAGCTCACGAAATATCTGTGCGGATTGCCCTTTCGTCAGGCCCTTTTAGGCATATGGTCTCTCTCTCTCTCTCTCTCTCTCTCTCTCTCGTTTTCCCTATATATAATTTCACTAGCCACTCAGTCGTAAAATACAATTTCAAACTCATAAACCATCTACCCCTCAGGCTTTATGTACGCTTTCTCCTTCTCTCTCTCTCTCTCTCTCTCTCTCTCTCTCTCTCTCTCTCTCTCTCTCTCTCTCTGCCTCTTGCTCTTCCTCCCTCTCTCCATCTATCTCTTTTGAGTTTGGATTGTGTCGATATAAATTCGTTCATTTGAGATCCCCGTTCAATTTAACGATCCGTTGTTGAAACTGCAATTGATATTTACGGCATGGAGGATTTGGACTGGTGTAGCGATATGTTTTTAATTGATGTTTACGAGGAAACGTTACTGTGAAGTGACATAATTGAGTTTTGGAAATCATTGTAAAGTATTTGTAAGAACTAATATAACTATTTTTACGTTTACGAAAAGAACTCTTAAAATTGCTTTTATTTTATAATAACACAAATGTTCTTCAAATCACAAAAATATATATCAGTTGAGAGAAAATCAAAGTTTCCGTGCTTTTTAAAGTTTTAACACTGTTCACGTCAATTCTAGAGAAGCCTAGAGAAGCAAGAAGCATTTCGCCGAATTTATGAATTAAATAAGAGGTAGACATGACATCTTCTATTCTTTGGATTTCTCGAAAAAGATTCTTTTTCACCACTTCACCTTTTATCGTTCTAAAGTGGGAGTCAATGATAAATTTATAACATGGTAGGAACTGACTTACTACCACTGTTAAAGTAAAAATTAACAAAAACTATTGAAACATTTCGATTTCTTCTAATAAAAAATATTCTAATTGCCTCAAAAGTAATGGACAATTATTGTCACATCCACTCCCTCAGCACTTTAAAAATCTCCTTCCCAAAGATCAAACAACTTAAACCCTATCGCTAACCCCTCATCAAATAAAGACAAAAACGTGCCCCTCACACTCACCAAACTCCCCTCGAACCTACCAAACCACACACACTCATAGCCTCGCAAACTTCCCGCGGCTCACGATCGCGCAATTAATACCGCGCGTAATTTTCCCGAGGCTCGCACGTACATACATAGATCCTCGTCTTTGCGAAGAAGAAGACGAAGAAGCGGAAGAAGCAGCGGCGACGCTTCCCCTTTAGCCGCTCGTCGCGAGAGAGCACTTTCATAGCTGCTTGGAGGCAGCAATTATCGGGGTCGTGATTGCGGAAGCCGCGACCCACTAATAGAGATCCTTCCGCGTGACCTCGCCGAGAGGAAGGGGATAAGGTGGTGACTTGGATGGGACAATATTTCGTTAGATATAGGTGGGTATTTTTAGCTTTTCCTGGAGTGGATTTTATTTCATTACGGATAAAGGAGATGGAAATGTATGGTTATGTATGTGTAAATCAAGTAGAACAAGTCGAGCATGGTAAGACCAACGAGTAAGAATTTAAGTGAGGCCTATTCAGATTGAATTTTGAAAGAGCTGCAGTTTCTACTTCATTTACATTGAGTATTCGAGTATACAACGAAATAAGATGTATTTAGTTCAAGTAAATATTCATTTTCGCGCGCTCATTCGAATATTTTCTTCTAATGCTGAATATACTTTTACATTTATAATTTTGACCCGTATTTAAACAGAGAATTAAATTTTTGACGTGATAAAAAATTTCTGAAATACCTTTTTCGCTCTGCTTAAAAAGCACATTATTAATCATACGCTTTTACATTACCCAAAAAGATCAATAATTTTCAAAATTTTAATATACTATCACAGGCTTTCTAATAAAAATAGATGAATGATGTATATGAAATTATTAATACAATACATATCAGTTAGGTAACCTGATGATATTCAAATATTACATACATTTTCAAAAAACTTTCTTACATTTCAATCAATCATTTCACAAATTCAAACTTGTGAAATGCAATCCCCATACTTCATTAACAACCATATATGCGCATATACAGCATCATTCCCTCAACAAAGTTACTTTAAAAAAAAACCGCATGTATGCCCAGTCATTCAAAACAAAAGATAACCCCCGCAAAAACCCAGCCCGCTAATTCTAAACAGCGATCCATCAGCCGATCACGGCTATCCATACACGCCGCGAACTCATTCAGCGCGCGGCTTGTTTTCTCAGTTCAATTCAATCTGCAGTAGGTATCAGTTTCGTCGCGCGGCAGTGCAAACAAACTCCACACCAAATCGATCACAACTGCTTTTAAAGCGCGCGAACTAGTATTATGCGGGCCAACTTCTCTCTGCGCTAATGAAATACAATACGAGAATGCCGCGCGCGCAAACTTCAAATTGACATGGAGCTCTGGGTTTTGCGTCGGAGATCGATTATTTTGTTGCTATAATTTATATGGGAGCTCGCTCTGCAGTTTTCATTTGACGTTCGATAGACAAGCTGGTTCTAATTAATTAGAGAGCAGCCGGTGATATGTAATTATTATGCCGTCGCAAATTGGGACTAGGTGCAGCTTTGGATGTAGCATTATGGTTCTATTTTATTAATGATTTTTTATTCGACTTAGCAGTAATTAATTGATATACTATTGTAATTCATAATTTAAAAGATTTCTTATAGCGTTGAAATTTTTAATAGAAAAAATACAAGTTTCCGAATAATCTATTCACCATGACTTGTAATCATTCAATTAATATTTATCATTAATCTTCTTTAACCATCAATAAGGTTAATTAAACTGCAACAACGTCATTCAAGATTAATTCAACTAATCCTCCCAACATTTGCTTTAATATTAACCAAGCCGAGCGGCCTGATATTTTTCTGACACATTCGACACCTGATTTATGGAGTATCGAGCACCACTAGATTATACCTCCCGACGAATTTCTATTTTCGCTACCTCTCGACTCCATAACGAAAATAGCATTTATTAAGTAATAAATCGACTCTTACCCGGGCAAAGAGCCCAACAAAACATGTCGATCAATAAAACTTAGCCCGGGACTAATGAAAGGCGGCCGCTCCATTTCCCCCGTACATAAAAAACCCATCAGTTTTCAATCGGCCTGCGCTCGTCCGCGCGCGCTGCCTCCGCGGAGCTAACAATAATTCATATTTTAAACCCCCTCGTCCCTCAGCGTCGATATTAAAAAGAAGACAAGAAAAAAATCCAGGAGCGCACCTGCAGCAATGCTGGAAAAAGGGAAGAGCGGATGAGCTCTTGGAAAAGCTCGGGGGAGAAGCCGCGAGTAAGCTCGGAAACAATAGGTGGCAAGAAAAATCATTTCGACGCGTGGGGAGAAAATGATTCGCCCAGGCCGCAGAGCCGAGAGCTCTCAAAGTCCTAATCGAAGAAACACTGAGAGGGAGTTTTGCGAAAAGGAGGATCGATGGGGCTCCATCGCCTGATATTTTCCATGGATGGAGGTTAAGTGTATGAATTATTGGCGAGGCTGACGTTAGCTAATGCGCGTCGAGGAGAAAAGGCTGTGTTTTATTGTCTTAGAGACGTATTTTTTTCGCGTTCGTTTTTGAGGCTGGGTGCTCGGTGTGTTCAATGCGTGGATATTGTGAGGAGCGAAGGAGGGTTTGTTGTTGGTTTTGAAGAGATGAGTTGTGGCTTTCATTAGGTGCAGAGGGTGAGCTTGATTAAGTTTAATTATTTGTATCGTGAAGCTTGGGTCGCAGAGTTTTTCCATGGTCTATTAAAGTGGTCGATGAAAGATGGGGGTTTATGAATTTTAATTGCTGGGTGTGGGAGTGTTGTTTATATTTGGATTCTGTTTTGAAGGCAATGCGTACACGATAATTGTAGTAGGTCAAGGTTGTTGAGTTGATTGATTGAAGCAATAAATGATGGGAGTTTATAAATTTTAATTGCTAGATGGACAAATGATATGTGTTTTTCAACTCTTTTTTTAAGTCGGTGAATCATTTATTATTGGAGGTCAAGGTTACTGAATTATTTAAGGAGATGTGAAAGAATCGAGTAGATATCTCTACGGAATATTATACGGGAACCCAAATATTAGATCGTAAATATTAATTTGTTCAGTTGGAAAAATTTTTTTTCTAAAGATTATGTTTTACTAAAAGCTGGCAAGATCCGATTCTCAGAAAAGTTTCACTAGTTTTGTTTAAAAAATTGTAGATAAAAAAATATCAATATCAAACTCGAATCTTGCTGACATCACCAAATTTTAACATTCAACAAAGCCAGTGAAACTTTTCTGAAAATCAGATAACTTCAGTTTCTAGTAAAGCATACAAGCTTCAGAAAAAATACAGAAAGTTGAAGCCTCTATAGGCTCGACTCTAATTGGTCGTTTAGAATGAGCGCGAGAAGTTTAGGTTCAGTTAGATAGAAGGCGCGCGTAGTACCTAAAAATGAAATCCAAGAGTATACCAAGAGTATCAAAGTTTTGTTATTGTTCGAGTTACTGATCTATGGTATTATATCACTGAATTTGCACTGTAACTCATTGCTGATTTAAATTTAAAACTTAAGTTTATATAAATAGTTATCCAGTAAGTCATTTTCAGTTTTTGTGAAAAAAGCTCCTTTTCATTCCGATTACTTTTTATCTTAAATAATTTAAATTTTATGATTCAAAGAAAAGTTCAGACCTCAAACCTCATAACGATCACATCAAATATTCAATAATATTTCACGTCCACAACCCACCACTCTCAGCACAAAAGCATTCCAATCTTTATCGACTTATCAACACACAACTTTTATTAAACTCCATCCCGCAAATCCATCCCACCTCCGTTAATTTCTGCTTTGTTCCCTTCAAAACCCGCCATCGCCAGCGAGTTTCCACGACTTCCCTCAACGCGCCTCGAAGAAAGACATTGTCCCAGAGGTCGCCCATTGGTACAAAATGAATTCTTCATTAAAAGCGCAGATCCATCGGCGCGATTCGGTGTGCGCCGAGTTTCGCCTCGTACTACTGGTTTTGGTCACCCGGGAGCCGCCCGCTGGTTTTCAATGTTTAAACAGCTAGTATTGGAATCCCGATGGATGTGTACTTTTGGACGGTGGTCTAATGGAGAGACGTATTAGTTTTTGCGAGCGAAGGGTTTTACAGACTGAAAAATTGAGGATGCTTGCTTTTATTTTAGGAAGCGGAAGTTTGGAAGCACTTTTTAATTAAATATTCGATTGGGATATTCGAGCTGCAGGTTTAAATGTAAAGTTTGTGTGCGATATAATAAATTTAATTAGTGAAAAATAAAGTTTATAATATTAATAATTAAATTATTCATAATTTTGATAATTAATTTTGATTAAATTATATCCAAATTAAATATTGAATCCTATCAGTATCAAAATAAATTTATTACATACATTTAATGCAAAGCCTTAAAAATCATTTTACTTTTATCAAGCAATAAACCCTTACAAAGCAATACCTCGAAGGATCTCAAATTCCACTTACAAAATTCAAACAAACCCTAAATCATCGAATTTAAAAGCTACGAATTATCAGCAGCGCTCCACATTGGCAATAAAATTCCCAGCGCCATAATTCACTCAGACAAAGAAAATTGCGTAATTCGCGCTCGACTCTTCGTCACCTTGCCTGAAATATAACTCTCGGAAAAGCTCGCAAGTCTGAGCCATTGCGCGCATCGAGCAGATAAAAATTACCCCAAAGAAAGGCCATCCTCGCAGCGCATATAACCAACCGATACGGCAAGCTCGGGCGCGAAGAAAAAAAGGAATCGAGGAACAAAAAGGAGTGACGCCGAGAAAACTCGTTTACCCTCCTGCACTCTGCGCGAGGCAAATTGAGTTTTGCCCTCTGCGTGGACGCGTTCCTTTATTCTCGGCTAGCCGCGCGCGCGCGCCCATCCATTTCCTATCCGCGGCGCCAAGTTATATCGAAAGTTGAGGCGCGCATCTAAACTTTGTTCTCCGACGGCGCTTTTATTTAGCTCCTGGCGCGAGGGTGAGAAGTGAATTTTTGCCGGATATGCGGAGATTCGACTTAGGATCGGCTAACTGATTTTGCCGAGGGGGGAATGGTTGGCGGTGGGTTGATGGTGGGAGGGTGATTTGATGATGTTTCATGGAGAAACTTGGGCTTGTTTTTGAAGAGGGAAAGTTTGGATTTCGAGAATGGACTTTTCACCTTGGATTGGTGAAAAAATAGGCTTTCAGTTAGTTGTTGCATTAGATCGATTAGGAATAATCAAATAAAAGATTTAGTTTCTTACTCAGTTTCTTCAAATATAAAGACTTTCTAACTATAATTGAAACTGAAAAAAACTGTATATTTAAACTTATCCCAAACGTAAAGTGAAATAATGTAATTCTAAATCTCTTTTACCCACAGTTTCACATTCATTTTACACAACGTTTACATAATCAATCCCAAATCGAATGAGCACAGGCCTATCGCGTCCCGCGCCAAGCATAAATAATTCACTCGATCAGCCAATGAACCAGCGGGACGCGCAAATGAACATCCCCGAGATTAGAGCGACGTCTAATGGCCAAATAATGAACCAATACGCCAGGTTGATTAAGACGGCTATACTGCCCCCTGCACGCAGTGTATAGGCCCTGTACGCAGAGCGCGTCGCGCGCACGTTAGGGCATATATATTCATAGGCGCTGCGCGTATCAGAAACAGAGTTCCGGAAGTAGGCAGGGACGCGCCGGTGATATACGTCCCCGTATAAATCAATTTTTGGGAAAGAGTATTAGGTGTTGGTTTACCGTGATTTATGGCTATGTTACTGTCAATCAAAAACATCGTGGGAAATAAAAAGGTTTATTTTTAGTAGCGAGAAGTGGACGAAAATACGACTGCGTTCAATTTTTAATGAATTTTTTTGTAAACATGATTTACTTTTTTTCTTACAACTATTTGATTTTGGTAGCCAATTTTTTTTGCAACTTTTTCTTTGGCATTGCGAGTGCATAATTTTCTTATTATAACATCATAATGTTACGGAATATTACAGTTCATTCCAAAATGTATATACTTTCATATACAATATGCATCTCTCACTGTGGTGAAAGATCTCAGTCAATGCCGATATATACTCTGAGGATGCCCTTAAAAATATTAATATCCATGTCGCGTCGCAAGTATCTTATTTGGAAAATGCTCTGGAAATAAAACGAAGAAGAAGCTTCTTCGTCTTAGGCACTTCAATTCAAGACTTAATGCAAGCAAATATAAAACTTGTGACCTAAAAGCTTTATAATCAATTTTCCTCGAAAAACTGCCTTGGGTTTTTTAGTAAAACAATGAGATAAGAATAAAAAATATAAATGTTTATAAATAAACATTTTAAAATGTAAAATTTTAGTAATGAAATATCAGTAATCAAATTATGAAAATTAAAATATTAATCATGTTTTTAAATAAATTTCAATAACTCAGTAAATAATTTATATTAGCTTATATATTTTTTATTATATGATAGGAAAGTAGTAAAGAACTGAATCTGGTCGGACGACTTTTGCTTTTGAAAAGTTTTACATCAAGTAATACAACTGCATCAATTTTATTTTTTGAAGTTGCTGTCGTAAACTTTTACAGTATATAACTACTTATTTTTCAAATGCTGGTATAATTGAAAAATGATTAATAAATCTATAACTTCACATATTATATTTGTAATATTCATTATTAACCCATTCATCAAAAAACCACTATAGTTAAAGAACAAGAACAATGCGTAATTACTCCAATATGCATTTTATCATCCAATCACACAATAAATTCCTCCAACAATCCACCCTATCACACCGCCCATCGAATGAAAAATCACTCTCCCAACACACCACGTACTCGCATTACAGCCATATCTCTCCTCCAAAGAGCACAATCCCACTTCCGCCCTGGCATAATGATTAATACATTTTTCCTTCAAGCAGCCCCGATAACGCAAGTACATACATTCCCAGTCACGTCTCCGGCAGTACACCTACACACGCTTGCATATGCGCAAGACCATAAAGAGGGATGCGGCCGAAGAGACAGACAGACGCTGCACTCGCGGACGGAAAAAACTGAAAGAGGCTCGCCAAGTTTTTGAATGGCTCTCGAGGCCCCGGAGAATGGAGTGGAAGTGCAAGAAGCAGACGATACTGCGCCACAAAAGGGAAGGACGAGAGAAAGAGCGGGCACGAAAGAAAGTTCTCTTCTATCTCCGGCGCCGAGAAAGAGAATAATTCTCCCCCCGCGCACTGTCAACAGCCTCGCGGAGAGATGCGGCCCGACCTCCCGCCAGCTTCCGGCTTCCTTCCGAGCTTGACTCGTACCTTCTTTAAAATCAGGATCTAGTTTGTCATCTTTTTTTTGGCGATATTATTCTTTTTTTAGTTTGTGTATGGATTGGTTTGTTGGAGCTGTCGTTCGGGAGGAAGAAAGTATGTGGGAGAGTAATGAATCGCGGCGAACAATAGGAGGTTTTATGAAGAGGGTGGAGTAGAGTTTCGATTTTGCGTTCGACACGTGGAGGGTTTTGTGGTTCGGAGAAGTACAAAGTCTCGCTCTGGTGTGTTTAATGGAATGTTGGACGCTTGAATGAATCAATTTTTTTTCTGACCCTACGTGGCGAAAATTGGGGATTCTTTAAAAGTTTTCGGGTTTCGTGAATACATCTACAGATGTGGGCATACGTATATTAAATTGTCGAGAATTGAAGTATAGTGGCAACTCTAAAATTATTACAGAGTAAGACTTCTTTTTACAAAAGTTATTATTTAATACAAAATCTTGAAATTAATAAAGTTGTTTCAAAATAATTAATTTTAAATTTTAAACTTTCAAACTTCTGAAACATTAAGTTTAAAATATCCATCCCCAAAGATGATTATTTAAAAACAAAGTTTTAAATTAAGAATATACATGAAAATATTAACAATCATAATAAAATATAAACGTTGAAACTTTCAAAAACTTCATGAACAAATCAATCAAACGAAACAAATCCCACCATTAACTACCCCACTCCCACAAAAAAACACTCCAACCGCAAACAAAACCCTTCACATCGGAATAACAAACGCCGCGACATCCTCCATTCGAAAACAAACCCCCCGAAGAAAATTCGCACAACATCATAGAACCGCCTCGTCCTCAAAAAGAGTAGCCGGCGTGCCAACAACAGCCATTCCGCGTCGTCCCATTAACTTTAGCAAGGCGATCGCCTTTCTATGCGTTACAATGTAGCCGCGCTCACGAAACTTTCGCGACCGCGCGTCCCCCCCGAAAATCTTCTGTGGAAGGAAAAACTTGTCCGGAAGAAGAAGTCGTCCCGACAACAATGGCCGGCGGCTCCGGAAAACAAGAGTGGCGACAGAATTTCCCTAAACTTGGCTAAACTTTAGCGGTGGCGACGGCATCGACGGCGACAGTTTTTTTCTGCGCGCGACCTAAGAAATGTGAAACAGAATTTGCGCACGTCGATGTCGATGGACTAGCTCGTGTTAACTTGGGACGGGTTGCGATTTGTAGGAATTTTGAAATTATAAGAGATTTTTCAATTATTTTTAGGAATACAGCAATGTATTGATTTATTGAAAATTTAATTGATATGATGAAAGATTGTAATAATATTTTTAATTGTAATAGCATTTTCAATCGCCTCAGATGTATTATTTGCTTTTAACAAATCTTCAGTTAGTTTCTATTAGGTTTCAACTTATTTGAAAATAACGAATTCTTCGATTCACGGATTTTGTAGAAACTTTGAAGTATGTTTTCAGGAGTTAAAATATGAAAAAAATCGTCAATTTTAATCGAAGTAAGAGTGCACTTAAGAATGTCAGCGCCCTCTAGTCTAAAAAAATTTTTTCTTTCACGATTTTAAATTATTTATCGTTCTAAAAACAAAATAAACAAAGTTTCGCCACTTATAATCGGTATTCAAAATTAATTTAAAAAACTTTTACATTCGAAATTACAAAAATGAAGTTATATTTCATTGGACAAAATTGAATGATCCGTAGGTAGCTGTTAGCTACTCGCCACCAAATTTTTAATTTTGTCCGACGCAATGTATAGGTTTATTTCTGCAAGTTAAAATGTAAAACTTTTTAAAATTAATCTTGAATACCGATTTCAAGTGGCGTAACTAAGTTTATTTTGTTTTCGTCATGATAAATGAATCAAAATTGCGAAAGAAAAATTTTTCTAGACTAGAAAGCATTGATTCTGTGAGGAATACTCTTAAAAAAATTAATTTCTACTAGAATTCCCTACAATACTCATATTATTAGGAGCAGATGTTATAGGTTTCTGAACCTTAAACATCTGCATTTATTACTCCACAGCGATAAAATGCAGCATTAGTTATATCTGTATACTTAATTTTATAAATATTCTTTCTGTGGACAGCGTAGACATTAGTCATACAAAAATAGCAATCCTCTATACATTTCGAGGTCCGTCTTATTGGGACAGTAAGTTTAAGATTCTTATATTATATTCTTATATATTCACTTTACGGCAGGTATACATTACAGGTACACCCATTTGCTTCCTTTATTACTAACTGAAGTATCGAATAGTATATTGTGCAACTTGCTACAGGCACCCACAATTCTCACTCATGCTCAAAAATCATCCTCAAAAGAAAAATCCACCTCCTCTCCTTTGTTGCATACTGTACCCTTTTACATGAGAGCATGCATAGGTCCTTTTTGTAAATAGAAAAGGAATGTAAAATCGAGAGATTTACAGTGTGTATTATATCAATATGTTCGTACATTATTTTGTTTTTATTTTGATCCCAGAAATAATCTATAAAATTTGAAACTTATAGTATTTTATATGTAGAAATGTTATGAAAAAAACTATGAAGTTATAGAACATACTTAAAATAAATATAGAATTTATCATATGATGGTAAGTTAAAGAATAAGCAATATACAATTACATTATATTAATTTTCCTTAAAATAGTAAGCTTCGTTAAAATAATTTATTAAATTTTTAAAACTCTAAATCATAAAGCTGCCTCGCGGCTGAAGATTTGTTTGCCTGCAGACTTAAACATATCAATAGAAAGAACAAATAAAAAACTAAAAGAACGCATTTTTTCATTTAATCAAAAAACGAATAAACAATAAAATATACTTTAATTTTTTTAAAAAGGGATTATCTATTTCTATTATATTGTATCTATTTGTATAATGTCATTATCGGTTTCTTAAAGCATGAGCTGACTATTTATTTAAGATTTTATTTAAATCATTTCATTTTACATATACTAATAAAAAAATTGTTGCGCATGCATAGTTAGAATTACACTTATATTTGATTATTTTGATCTTTTGCGAATATTTAACGTCTACATTATTGATGACGTCGTCATAATAATATTAGCTTTTCAGAAAAGACACATATTTCGGACTTTAAAAGAGTTTATACAATCTTCCAAGCATTAACGCAGTCTTTGTTGAAATCTAAACTCACACGTGTTTTACTAACCATTTAAAATAATAATTAGGCAAAACCAGACTGAATATTTTAGATAATAAATGAGAGACCATTGTTTCCATTATAATTTTCTTACACGTTCATAAAATACGTATCGAGATTCTTAAACATGTATACGTCCTTATCAATAGGAGCCGTCGATAATCGTGGCACGTGCATAGTCCAAATATTAAAATTCACATGTGTATTTGATTAACTTTATTCTTTACTAATATTCCACACATACTTTATTGGCAACAATTCATCGTTACAAAAATATTTGCTTTTCAGAAAAATTGCATATTTAATTTTAAATAAGTTTACGGAATCTTTTGAAATTAGGCGCAATTAGTTTGTTTTATAAATATTCACGCACACATACACTTACACGTGTTCTACTAACTATTTGAAATACTATTTAAGCGCTGCGTGAGTGGATTTTTTCGTAGTCAAGCAAAAGATATTGTTACAGCGTCAATTATCTTGAGTAAAATTTGTAAGTATGAACAAAAAGACAGTTTTAAAAAATTAATTTTTAATAAGTTTAATAATATAAATTCACCTATTTATTACTCTTCGAATATTTTTAATAAAATTTCGTTAAACTTGAATTAAACATTATTTTTAAAATTAACTAGCTCTCAAGGGTGGTAAAATAATGTAAAGCTAGCCTCTTAAGGGAAACTTTGTAGCAGCATCAGAGCTTTTTTCCTAATAAGTACTATATATTATACAAAATCATGAACTAAATTTTATTTTTTGATTTTTTTATGAACACAATAATTGTAACTAAAGTTCCAATAATCACAAAAAATAACAAATATAATAGAATTGCATTAAAAATTGCATGCACATAAGTGCCTTCGTGCTCGGTATTAACAAGTATAATTAATTTCTTAATTTCTATTGCCTTTAATTTTCATGAAACAAAAACAGAAATTTAAAACCATACGAAAGAATAAAAAAAGTTTTAAACACTTATTGTTTCAAATGCGTAAATGTGTTCGAAATGAAAACAGATAAATGTCTATAAATCAGTAACTGATCAAACATTTTTATTAATATATATACTTCTAATATATTACTGCCATTCATATCTCTCTATCTAACAGTTTCAGATTACTAATATCTCCAGGCTAAGAAGTGACAGACTAGTTCTTTAAGATGGTGTTAAAACTCATTATTCTTAGTATTCTTTTGACGGCTGTTTATGCTGGTAAGAACCGTTATATTAAAAAGTTGAACGCATTGATAATTGTTTATGAAATCACATTTCCAGTTTTAAACACGGCTTTAAGATATTCTTAATTTTTGCAGGTCCTCATGCGAGCCACAAGCATAAGCGGAGTTCGCAATTAAATACTCGCGTTGTCGGCGGTCAGGATGCTCAAGAAGGTGAGTTCCCCTATCTGGTCTCTCTGCAGGCAGGAAGCAGCGCGAATTCGGTCCAACACATCTGTGGGGGTTCCATCATCGCTAAGGATTGGATCTTAACTGCCGCACATTGCATTAATACAGATAAATATAGAGTATTCGTTGTCAAAGCCGGGAAGCATGATCTTTCGAAAGTAGAAAATTATGAACAGAAGAGAGAGGTAGTAAATAAAATTGTGCACGAGCAGTATGCGTAAGTATTTTGAAATTTATTGTCAATAGGACTGTCAAAAATGATGTTTTAAATTTGATTACCTTACCCGAACATTACTGAACTAGATTATTTATATTTTTAGAACATTTTTTTCCTTGATAATTTTTGTAATAAAACGCTTAAACTGTTAAAAATATTTATTTGATTGAACTAATGAAGTTTCATTAGGCGTTGTTTTTAAATTTTACTTGAATAGAAAAATCAACTCTTAAGTAGAATAAAGGGGAAATGAATATTTAACGAACATTTGCAGTTTATATTATTTTTAATTCATTTTTATAATTTTGCAGAGGCGAGGTAAAACCGTATGACATAGCTCTGTTGAAGCTGAAGACTCCGCTTGATCTGAATCAGCGAGTTTCGATCATCGGGCTACCGAGCAAAGGCGCAGAGCCTAGTGGACAAACCACCATTGCTGGCTGGGGTTCTGTATCAAAAACCGAGCAGATAAACAATCCTAACATCTTGCAGAAAGTTCAAGTACCCATATTAGACAGACAGACCTGCAAAACAAAATTCCAGGATCCAA
>UELX01002521.1:0-30437 GCA_900480035.1 Eupelmus urozonus | reverse complement strand
AAGACTTAATAAAGTCTGATCTTCCGATTTATGGTATGCTAAATCATTTAGACATGATGTGGTTTGAAGAGGTTCGAAAGCGTTTTCGGGAAGTAAATCAATTTAACGACTGTACGGATCGAATGATTTTAGGAGATAATATTGGATGTATAGTCCCTGAAATCATTTTGAATTTGTATTCCTATAATAATAATATAATTCATAAAATAAGGGATTATTCTATGGAAAGAAGTATGGTTTTATTCTGTGCAGATGATTTACCGCTTCTTTACAAGTTTAACTCGCTTTTGTTAAAAATGAGCGAGGGAGGATTTGCAAAACTATTTTACAATCGTCATGAGCTCTCTTTAAAAAGAAATGCCTTTATTATTAATCAGAATGAAAACTTACAAATTAAGCATTCGAGTTTTATTTTTTATATTTTATTTGGAGGTTGGGCTGCAGCATGTTTAATATTTTTCATTGAACATTTTTTTGCATGCTTACTTACTGTCACGTTGAAATATTTAAAATATGTAATCAGAAAATGTAAAAACTGTTGCAAATTTTTCAGATTGTTTTTATGCCGACAATGATTATGCTTTATTGAGTTATATTAAGTTACACAATTTTCCTACAAAGTTTTAACGCAGTTTAAAATAAATTGTATACTATCACAGAGTTTCGTTTGTGAAGAAACAAAAAAGCTATTTTATAAAAGCTAATATATCACTGTGCATTTTCATGGATTTGTCTATACTTGTTCGTTCTAATTTATTACTGAATATGAGCTTTGAAAATTTGATGCGTCAAAACATAAATTTATGAGTTAGTCAGGATGTATACGTACGAAAGTCATAAAATGCTCCGTAAAAGGTAAACTCTGATAATTTGCAAAGCTCGTCGTTTCACAAAGCTAAGAAATTTAATAAAGTACGTGATATTGAAACAAACTAGCGCAAACTATTGTAAAAATTGTTTTTAGATATTCAATTTAGCGCGAATGGTTTTCAATAGATAAAATACTTTGTATTCTTTAAAGCACTGTACTAATTAAAAGGGATAATTTTTAATTATCTATGTGATGATGGATTTAATAAATATTCAATGATTTAACAATTTCATAAAGTAATAAGAATTTTCAAAACCTTGTACAGTTATAAAATTATAATATATGCTTTATTATTAAATGTAACTTTGATGTAATTATACTAATTCGATGTAGAATACCAAATCAAGTTCTGTAATTCATACCATTACTGGCACAGAGTTTTTTAATATTTGATTAAAAATTAAAAAATATATTATAAATATTGTCACGAATTAAATAAAACAGATTGAAATGATTAATTTTTTTCTTTCAAAGGATATTCACCATTGCGTTGTTTTATAATTGAACGCGTGTTGTCAATTGCAACAAGAAAAAAGTAAAAATCAGGTCAATTTTATACGAGCTTCAAAGTAGATTGCATTGATCACATGCTACATATATAGCTGTAAATAGAGTCTGCAGCTACTAAAATTAACAACGCTACTTTTCTCGCTTGTCATTCTCTTTATACGAGTACAAGACGATACTCAACCTTAAAACTTCTCTTACATAAACCCACTTCCATTCCACGCAAAATCATCAAAATTACAGCTATAACCACAACTCAAGCACCAACCTACCAACCAAACCAACAACTCACAACAATAAAAAAAAAACCCGCATACCTTACTCCCATCATTACCTCGCTCACTTTCGTCATCGTATCTCAAGCACACACGCATATATACCTCGCGATCTCATCGCTCACTCGATTGCGCAATCGTCCAAGCACCGAGCGTGAGTTAACATTACAAAGTTCACCGCCTGCCGCTCTCTAGATCCACTATCGCCTATATACTCCTCTCTCGCCCGATGACCATTACACTTGCGTATCTCTCGTACGTTATACCTCCTTATCTCCAAGAGAGCCGATAATGAAAGAGTCGCAAAGCCGGCAGTCGTGGCCGAACCGCCGCGTGGACGTGTACGTTTACAGGTGCGTTCGCTATGCAGCCACTAGTATTCGGCTGCCCCGCGGGTTATTCCGGAAGCGCGATTATGCAATTGCTAGCGTGCCGATACGGATCGTAGCGTGCCCTCATTGATTGATCGGCGATGAGGAGGAGAGAGCTGGAGAGTGCGATGCATTGTGGATGTAGTTTGTTAATGTGCAGAGGCTTTTTGAAGAATGAGTTATCGGCCGGACGAGGATAGCTCGGGAGTGGCTAATGAGCGGTGATACGAGGGCTTAAAATAAAGTGCTGTAAAGTTTAGTGATTATTTGAGGGGGGACGTTGAGTGGAGTGACGCTGCGGTGACGAATTGACTGGATGGTTTTCGATAACTGCTCGAGATCGCGTATTGATTTTTAAGTTATTAATAGGCATCGAGTTTCTTTTTATGAGGTTTTTTAAGTTGACTTGAGATGGTCTGACGTAAATGGAATTTATATAAGCATAATCAAGGATAAATTTTGAAAAACATCTTTTGAATTCATGTAGTTCAGCGGTTTATACGTATGTGCTAATTTAAGCAAACAAAAATAACCAAATTATAAGATAATATTTTTGAATTGCTATATTTATGCAGCGTGAACCTTATATCGTTAAGTGAATGTTATTGACCGATAAAAGTCGGAAAATTAAGAACATATTAGAAGTACATGACAGGTGTACGATTAAAAATATTACTATCTAAATACATCCATTATATCTTCCGAAAACTGCGTAAAATAAAATCACAATATTAATTACTTTATGTACACGTTCAAACTTTTAGTAGAATCCAACTTATATAATAACTGATGAAGTGTTAAAGTTCCAAATACAATTTCTCACCTCTACAGTGTAAAATAGTTGTAATCGTCAAGTTACATTACACAATTTTACGAACAAGTTCCTTCCGCGAAGTAAATTGATAATTTTAATTTTCCAAAGTACTGAAACATCTTTAACAACAATTTCAAACAGAATTACAAGTCACACTCTAAACTTACAGCGCGTAAACAAAAATAGTTGATTCCTTCAAACCGCCATCGTCCGCTCCAAAAAATACGCTTTAATAATCAACAATCCTATCGTTAAAAAACAAAACAAAAAAACATACAAAAGCCCTCTATTTTTCCTCCCAGGCGCATAACTCATTCAGACTAACGACGACTGCACTCAGCCGTTTATTTTTTGTTTGCAAAAAAACTACGTCCACTCTGCCGGCGCAAATTTGCGAGAGAAGCATCAAGTGCTGCGTACACACACGCCTATGCACGCTAAAGCGAACATACCTATATATATAAACAGAGTCGCGAGCGTGCGGACACTGTATAGGCGCGCAGCGCTCGATGCTTCCTAACCTACAAACTCGTCGCGCGCCGCGCGAGCCTATCGCTCTCTCTCACTCTCTCCTTCTCGATTCCAAGTCCGCCCTACTCCAAACGCTATCCTCTCACTCTCGATCGTCGTCCCCGGGAAAAACGCAGAGCACACGATAGTCTTTAACCGCGTGCAATTGCGGCGCGCGTTATTCTGTCGTCTGTGTGCGCGCGTGCGGGAGTGTGAAGACAAAACAAAAATAAGAATCGTGTGGTTACTGTTTTCTGTGCATGTTTAGTAGCTGAGAGCGCGAGGATGCCGGGCAGCACGGGGCATCATCACCACGAGCACGAGGGAGTAAGGCTGAGGAGGACGAAGAGCGTCACCCGCGCCGAGGAGATACAGAAGGCCGAGCTGATCGCACGCAGGTCACAGCCCGACAAGCCGTGAGTATATATGTCTATATACACGTATCAGTCTCTATACTCTCGCCGCTCTGTTGCTCTCTCCACATGTCCACATGTGCTGTAATAGCCGTGTATGGTTGCCGCGACGGTCGCACCGAAGGTTGACACATGCGTATCGCTCCGCTCGTTTTTTTTTTGTGCAATGCGCGCGCGATGCGTGAGTAATGTCTGGGCGAGTGATATGTGCGTTTGACCTTTTTGCGTATGGTGCGGAATGTTTTTTTGGCGGAATTTTGCAAGGCTGGCGCTTTAGAGCGAATTTTCGACAATTTTAAATGCGAACGTTTTTTGGGGAACTTTTTAAAATGAATAACTAGTAAAAATTTTATGTTACAGTCGGGTTATAATTTTTATATAAAAGAGGAATCGATATTTTAATTTTAACTTTTTATACTGTAATAAAAAATGTGTTAGTACAAGCAATATTTTCGATAAACTATTGCTTGCAATTTAATTTATAATTAAAAATTTTTTAATGTTTATTCAAATTTTGATACATATTTTTTTACTTTTATTTATTTCAAATTCTCATATTACCAACAATAAATTTAATTTTAATTTTCTTCCTCAATATCATCAATCAACTACGAAAAAGTGTAAACAATATAAAACACCGAAACCAGACAGCTGCTAATTATACACGAGGGGACAGCTGAAAACCCGAGACAAACAACAAACCGGGAACCCTAACCTCTTTCTCCACTGACTCCGAAATCACTGGACTGGCATTGAGCAACAGAGGCCGGCTGCCCGAGCTACTGCGCCGGCGTGTGTTATGGATTTGTTCTCTACTTACACACACTTACATTTCTCACCGACTCGCTCCCTCCAAAGCGCGCGTTATTTAACTAATCCATACTCGCGTAAACGCAATAACCAGTTTAGTCACTATCAAATAAATTCTTTTTAAATCACGTCCAAGTTGCATTAAAAAAAAACTCGGGCTTTTTTTTTTAACAGCCGGCGGGTACGTAACGACCTCCCAGAAAGATAAGACAACGCCCGCGCTCGCTGTCTCAACTGTCTAAACTCGGTAATAAAGTTCGGACTGCCGGTTCCTCGTTAGATTCGTCGAGAACTAATTTAGAACTCGAATTTCGCTCCGGCTGCCTCGGCTTTTTTTCCGCTCGCCCAGAGAAATTAATTCGCCGGCGGTTTTCGTTGGAAAATTGCAGCAACCGCCTTTGGTTAAGCAATTTTCTAAGCCCACTTTCCAGGCGAGCGTGTGAAAATTCGAGCGGTTGATAGTGACGCTATTTGCATTTGATGCTTTGTGAGGAGCTGCGAGTGGAAACTGTTTTATACGGAGCGATTAATGAGCGAGAAGTTTCCATTGTGACTCATTTTCTACTTTATAATTACTTTCTTGTGATGTGAGGTTCTTTTTGATTTTCTTTAATGAAAGAGAGATTGGAAAAATAACTTTCGAGGAACTCGTATGCTATGTTTATGATTTCTGAGAAGTGTCTGTGAATAGATATAGTAGAATAAAGAAATGTGCTACCTGAAGTCTCGGAATATATAATCAAGAATTCTTTATAAATACTTCGAAAATAATAAATATTTTGAAAAGATGCAAAATGTTTGAATTAACGTTCTTAATACATTTTACCTTATACTGCCTACCTTAATCTTATATTAAAAAATGCTATAAAAAATGGACAAGAATCTTAAATGCAGATAAGTTGCCTACCGAATGAGAATAACAATTGACTACACTGAATAATACAGAAAATTTATTCATATTTCAACACGACTGCAGACAATTTTTTTTCTGTCACAAGTACAAATTAAAAAATTTTTAACCAACTCTCGATTCAACTTTACCTGTTTATCCAGTCATTTAACATTACATCATCCATCCTAAAAAACAAAGGCGCATATTCGTGTTGTTATCAAGCTCGGAATTCAAATCGATCACGAAAAAAAAAAAAATTATCTCGTTACCTTACCAAACGTTGTTTACTCTGTCCACATACGTGCCCGCGCTGATTTTCCCTCAGTTTTATTTCGCGCCGACCGGAATACCAGATAAAACTTGACGATGATTAATAGCGCGCGGAGATTATCCGCCGCCGCGGAAAGTACATATCCGATTTCATCCGTTTTCGCTCGGTTGAATTTAGTAATTAAGCCGATAAAGACCGCCTCTCTTTCCCTCTCGCCAACAGAGCCGCAAACATGTAAATATCGGCCCATTCAAACGAGTGCCTATACCCCGCGCCTATGCGAAAATATAATTAACTTTTTCTCTAAACGCGCGCTGCGATCGCTAATAAACCCCGCGCCTACTAGCATCGCAGCGCGGCAAATAATCATCGAAATCCAATTACGAGATTGCGAATGGACATAATTGAATTACGTAATCATACATCTCGCTTCGATTTTCGCAGGTAGGCTCTCTATGTATCCAGCCGCTCGCAATAAATTCGCTTCCGGTATTTCCCGATCATGCGCCTCGCGCTAGTATAGCAGCGTCTCATCGATTTATCATATATAACGGCCGTTATACACCTTGCGCGCCGCGTATATAGCTATAATATAGCGCGTGTTACACGCGTACGTGTCGGCTCGATATGTGACGCGCCAACTGATGGACATTTTTGCATGTTTGATACATTCGAATGCACGATGGGAGTCGGATGCATTCGTATTCGTATTCCAGGCGAGAGGAGAGCCCCAAAGTTGCGCGCGCGCCGAGCCATGAATTATTCAAAGTCAAATCGTCGCGAGCGAGCAAGTAGCGAGGAAGTAAGTGTAGGGCCCACCTGCCGACTGAGGAGCGAGTACACGTGAAGTTTACTTTCTTCTTTTTGCTTGAGGGGTGTGTGTATTGGAGAAGACGGACGATTGGTAGAAAGCAGTTTATGAGTAGAAAGTTGGAAATAGGGTGGTGGATGGGTTTTTTAATTAAATTTTTGATTAAGTTAAGGGGATGGCTTGTACTTGAGAGAAGATTAAAAAACAATGGTGATTTTGCTTATCTGAGAATGGAGAATGAGAAACTTGGTAGGCAATCATTTCTCTTTGGGATAATGAAGTTTTTTAAGGCAGCGTATTCTTGATAGACATCCTGACAGGTATATTATAAGATTTTAAAGTAAGTTAAATGCTTGTTAAAAGTTCAGAAGAAGAACAAATCAATAAGCCAATTATGGTTATATTTTTACATTCGATATTCAGATGGATAGCTACTTTAAGTGGCTATTTTAAATGTTTTATTTTATTTGAGTATACACGCAATGTTCTTATTTCAAAAATTAATTCGTGCTAATTCATATTTAGCTAGAATATTACCACTAATTTAATTTAAAACCTAAAGTGATTAAAACTTATTCTACAAAGAATAATTAGTACTTACATATATAATACTTTAATCTTTTTTCATCAATACTTTTTATTTTATAAATATTTGTTATTTAATATATTGTTATATTTTTTAATTTACTTGTCAGTTTCTTATAGAACAGTCATTAATAGAATTTTCTAATAAAATAACTATTCTGTCTGTCAAAGTTGAAAAACTGTAAGAAAATGTGCAATTCATTCAAAAACGAACAAACATTCAAACCTCGGGATAGCTATATAATCTTTTTTGTCATTTAGACATATTTTGATTTTATGAATAGTTTTTATACTACATAATGATAGAAAATTACGAAACTGGTCAGCCTTCTCTATTGCTCTGCTAGTCATTAATGTGCTCGCTAACCTTGGATAAGCATTAACTCGCTTATGCTGGATATAAAATACACTATATACCGAATAAAACAGTGATTAAAAGAATTAGAAATTATTTTATGTATTAATATTATATTTATTCACTAATTTTATCAATAAAGTTTAATTATAATTTTGATCGTGCTTTACAAATATTTAATAGCATCTATTAATAAAATAAAATTCAGTTTTTTTTCGCGAATAAAATGATCTTTTATTAGACTTACTGTCTTATTCAGCTAATAATTATGATCGCTGAGTATAAGATGACACATGTAATATACTTGAAATGAACACGCTTTACCTTCAGTATAATTTTTAGTTAAAAAAAGAAAAATTAAAAAAAATGAAATCAGTAAATAAACACAAACTTTCATACCGTATGTAAAAAGAAGATTATGCAAATAAAAAATAATGTGAAAATTTTGGTTTTAAGACTTAATTCTTAATTATAATACGGTTATAATTTAACTGTCTGAAATGATTCTATAGAAAAAATACGTCATAAAATGAATCACATATTTTTTAAAACTAGCTTATTCCGTACAGTGACTCGCGAATGAAATAGCATTCCACAACATCTTGTACATTGAAAGTAGCAAAAATGCATTTTATCACTATGTAACATTTTTCGTTACACGCGCTGACACGCGAATCGAATTCTCGTCACGTAGCAAAACCAGCCGCGAGTAAAACGTCAAATAAGCAAGCTCGCTCCCTCTATCTACCCATAAAAAGATAATCCAAACTAAAACCCTCCCATATCCAGATACTCATCCATTTTTTCAAACAACCTCGCGCGAGGAATAGGGCCAAAGAAAGAAAAATCCAATAACTTTTTGGCTCAGCTCACCGAATCCTCCTAAGCCTCTCTCTCTCTTCCACGCGAGATATAAAAAAAAGCCACCATCGATACGTTACAACTTTATCCTCTTTTCATCTCGCTGAATTTTTTTCCAGCTCAGGGGGGAGGATATATAGGAGCGCGCGAGAGCACGAGAGATTGAGTCGCGCCTCGCGAGCTCAACAAAAAGCCACTTGCGCGAAATAACGCCGCGCGCAGGCTGGATAAACTTATTAATCTTCTAAAATAGTGAACGACTCGGGCGGACCTCCCCTCGAGCTGGGAGATGCAAATGCGCGCAAACGAGACCTTCCACAGCTCGAGAGGGCTGCACGCTTGACTCTCTCCCTCCCGCTGTGTGTTATCTAAAATAGCGGCTCTATAATTAATCAACTTTCTTCGGCGCGTCTGCTTTAAGCGTTTCTCTTTCTGTCTCTCTCACTCGTTCTGTTTCTGCGTTTGTCTGTTTGCGCTTTGCTGCTTCTTTGTGTGTGCGTTCTTTTTAATGTTTTTAGCGTTTCTCTTATTTGCCGTCAAATGGGACTATTATGGATGGTAGCGTGCATGTATTGTTTGAATAAACTGCGAAGTTAATTTGAAAACTTTGTTTGAGTTTTATTGTTTAAACTCATTTACAAAATTAAGTTTCTTAATGTAATGAACATTTTGATAACTAACATTTACATGACAAATTTTAAGGTTTAAATATTTAGAAAGATAGAAATGTAGATTAGAAACAAGGTTGTTTTACTTCGTTGTTGTTAGAAACCGATGAAAAAAGCTTTTTCTCATAATTTATCCGCACCTACTAAATTACAGATTCGATTCTTACATAGTTGATTTGTATCAAATGTACAGTAAAATTAATTACTTGTGTTTTATCATGAGTGTGAAAGTTGATAATACGAAATATTAGACGTCATTATTTGTGCATTAATATTAATGTGTAAAATACTTAAGTGCATAATTCACACCATACCATTCATATCATTAGATGTTTTACAGAAAAAACTGATCTAATTACGTTTATACCGTAAGAGCCAAAAAAAATCATCTCATTAAAGACGTTATTTTGAGCTTAGAGTGGTATAAACATAATACCACTTTAGTCTATAATTTTGTACGCATTTCCATATAGAAAACATCACAATATTTTTTTAAGAATATATTTAATTAATCCTTCGATATTTGTAAAATTTTTATCCATTTTAGTTATTATTCCTTAGTTTGTAAAGCCATGTGAAAAAATTTTGTGTAAAGAAAGTGTGTTAAAATTCTGTTTAAAATTTTTGTTCTCTTAGGCGCTGAATATGTTAATTAACAATTATCAATCGTTTTCTTTGGTATAGATGTTTGATTTAAAGTAATAGTATGTAAAGGTAATAATAAATTTATTTTCTAAAAAGTCTTTTGATTAGCAAATTAATTTTAATCAGTATTAAAATTATTAATAATTTAAATTTCTGGTGAGAAGTGAAGACGAAAAGCTGAACAGTGAGAATATACCATTCAATATCCTGATAGTTATTTTATCTGATGCTTTTTTTTAATAAAAAAAAGAACATGATTATAAAAGCTTTAGAGATTGTATATAATAATAATAATATACAAACTACTATATTTTCACTGAAAAATATAAACGTTTCTATTATTTAAAAAAAAAACTTTTTAACTCTTCTTCATTTTTGTAAATAATTGCAGAATAGTAAACTTTTCCAGCAAGTTTAGCCTGCGCGTAAAGGCGAGTTGTGTCACCCAATTTTATTTATGGATAATACCGAGTGAAAACATTGGGCAAAATGCGTATCCATTGTCAACTGTAATTAATCAACGTAGTTTTGCCTCTTTTTTGTACAACTGCAGTGCTCTGCCTCTATTTACTTTACGCTTAGGTCGTTTTTATTTTTAAGCCATTTTTTTTATCTATACGCATATAAATATTCTGGTGTAAGTGTCGAAAAATTCAGAATATTACTACGTAAAATTAGTAAGATTCATTAATTTAATGCAGATATTGCTTCTTTGAAAAATAAAATTAAGTTTTTGTAGGAAATATAATATAATATAAAGCTTATAATATAATCTAAAGCTTTTAAGAATTATAAGGGTAAATTAATATTACTGAGAGATAGTACGTTTACGTGGTAAAATAACTATGTGTAACCTCTTTACGACATAACCAAACAAGTACATACAAATATTTTACAAAAATATGCCATTTGGAAGTTAAAAATAATCGAAAATGGCAAGGTAAGCTCAACAAAAATATTTTTAATTTAAGTAAGTAATTTTATATAAAGAATATTATTTCATTTATTGATTTATAATAAACTTATTTTTATATTTAATTTTTAATTTGATTATTTATTATTATTTGATAATATCTTTTTAGAAGCTAATCATATTATTAAAAATTAATGTATTTATCCATACTTATTTAATTTTCAAGAGAGTAAATTAAAGTTACTTTAAAAGTTATTTTTAAAATTTATGTTAATTTCCTCCCCCACGCTTCTCTTGGTGGCATCGATAACGAGAATTGATTCAAACTTGAACGATCAGTTTGCACGGAAAAATATGAAGGAGGATACACTGTAAATTCATGTGTGTAAAATTACATTGTAACTGCACACTTGGTTCATGTAATTTTACGCACGTTTAAAATGTTGTAAATTAGCAACAATGTATTTAAGTGGAAGCTATTCACTTGTAATTTTACACACATGAATTTACAGCGTACCTATTCAAACAAACTATCACCTACGATACGTACACTATGTTAGTGGATGCGCTTGGTGAATAGGTTTTTGACGCATTGTCACCCACAATAAGTGCAATGTACTTGTGAATGAATACGTGAACTAATAATCTCTGTCATGCAATCTGCACTGCGCCAGATACACAGTGGCTAGTACAGTGGGTGGAGAATGTCTTTATAATTTACTGTATACTAAACGAGCAGTAAGACTTTGGTCACATTCAAGTCAAGCATTCTACAAACACTTAATGTGTGCTTTATCGTTTGTAAATTAAATGTTTTTTATCTTTAACATAGTTCTGTCTATCACAATATATTTATACTTATTCATATTTGAACTATACATTTTTCTATCATGCATCTGTCAAAATAATAAAATAAAGTGTGAAATAAAAAATAAAATTAAAATGATTTTTTTATTACAAACTACTGTTTTTTAATAGATTTTTAATTATTTCGATTTTTTTTTAATGTTTATAGACGGTATTTTGATTAAGCTTATCTCAATTATCTTTCAAACTCATGTTTCTGAGTATGCGTTACTATAAATTATTATAAAAATCGTATGGTAAATGAAGAGAAACTATTTTTTTCCCTATAATTACGTATTTTAATAAAAAAATTATCTAAATCTGTGAAAAAAAATTATAAAAACTTCTTAAAGTTCTAAATTTATTAGTTAGAATGATTTAATTTTCTCATAACTAAATTTCTAAATTATAAACGTTTATTACTGTTTAATTTTAAATTATAAAGTACACTATTCGCAGAATTGAAATTTCAAAATTATAGTATTTAAATAAAAAGCATTTTAATCCTTTATTTAATCTAACAGCAGTTAACTTCTATGTAAAGGTCGTGTGATCTAGTTCAAAATACGCATAATTGGCAAACTAAAATTACAAGAACGCTCAAACATATACCTCCTCATTTCATCTGACCTAAAAATTTGTAGTTATCTCTTCTCATCGACACAGTTATAATTTGTACAACGAAAAAAAGGAACAAATGTAAACCCAGAGAGAAGGTACACATCGAAGCTAGATCATTCTGTACAGGGCAGAAAGACAAGCCAGCGCGGCGGTGACACAATGGAGGAAGGCTTCTCCTTCTTCTCAGTTCTCACCCTACAACGAGTCAAAGTGCGCAAAAAAAAAGAAGAAAAAGAAGAGCAAAAGGAAGAAGAAGAATGAGAAAGCATAGTAGAATCTCCGCTCGTTTCATAATGAGCTGCAAATAAGAGATCCCTTCGACGCGGAGAATGATTTTAAGAGGGCGCGCGCGCGCGCGCACTGGCCTTGTTCTAGCTTCGAAGGCTCTCGTGTCGCACCTCTCGTTCGCGCTACTAGCTCCAGAGTAAAAAAGGCTCGCTCTCTTTCAACTCAGGGCCGCGCCAAGCAGACTCGACTCATCTTCTTTTCCTTTACTCTCTGTCGTCTCTCCTCTCGCCATTCTTTTTCTCTCCTCTCCCTTTTTTCTCTCTTTCTTCTCGCTCTTCATCTCGCGCGCTCCGCGCGCCGCTGATGCTAGCCCTACGTGTGTCGCTCTCTAGCTCGTTCAAGCTATATAGGAAGCCTTCTCCCCTTAAACGAACGGAAGTTATATTTACTTGGGGCCGCTGTTTGCCGAGCACTCCTTGTTTTCGTCCAACTTTGCAATTAGACGCGCGCGCGATAGGTAGAAATGTGTAGCGAGGACGAGAGAGAGAAAGAGAATTTTCTTCTCTTCCGAGGCTTTTATTTTTTTCTCTCTTTATTTTCAGTTTATACGTATATAGAGTCCGTAGAGAAACCGTAGCTGTACGAAAGTGATTTTTGCTTTTTCCATCGGGTATATTATAGTTTTTTAATCTCTTTCGTTTTCTGATCTTTTTTTTACTTTCTTTTTTTCTCAAGTTTCGTAATGGCTGTGCGTCAATAAAATAACGCAGTTCATTCGACCCCTTTGACACTTTCTTACTCGGTAGGGCGAGCGAGAAAACTTTTTTACGCCTTGGCGGCCCGTTTATACGCACCTGGTAATTGAGTATTTCATCGCGTGCAAACTTTGCGATTCAAAGGTGAGCAGCTACCCTTTTTTAGGTGACGCTTTCCGAGTGGCCGACTTGTAAATAATGTATACCTTACCCAAGCTCGACTTTTTCTGACTCAATGGTATAACTCTACATTTTTGAGAGGCTCAAAGGATACTTGGAGAATTTTTTCAATAAAAATAACGGAAGTTTTTATCAAATATTCGTAAAAAACTATTAAAAACTTTATTACATTTTATTTAAAATACATTAAAAATTACTGAAAATTTATTTAATAATATAATAAAACATCTATTTTTTTATATATTAATATATCTTTTAATAAATTTCATTTTGTAATCATAATATTTATAAATACTTAAATTATTCTCATATATACTCTGCTATTAATTTAGTCAAATCAAAGAATTACTTAACAATATTTGAAAACTGTTAGTTTATATAGATTTTTTAAATAAACAAATAATTCTATAATTATTGTATGTAATTGAATTTATCTACAAGGTTTGAGTACTTAAATAAAAATGAAAGCTTTTATAAGAGAAGAAGCAAAGAAATATTAAACATAATAGAAATAATATATATTTTCTAAAAGATTCGAAAGTGCTGATCTTCGTCTTGGTTCTCTAGTTCTCTTAAATCATAAAAAAATTGAATATCTGAAAAGTAACTTTATTTAGCGCTTGGGCAAGTTATTTTATACACTCCGATAAATTATGACCTCAATTAGCGTTCATCTGAGATATGTCTTCTTTTAGCGGTTATTCGAAGTATGTATGACCTTTCTTAGTACTCTCACGAGAGGCTCTGCCCTTCTCAACGGATGGTATATAAAAATAATATTTACTTTTGAAACTATAGCTAATTTTTAATAGAATGTCACTCTTATCCTCTGTCTCTCCTAAAATCTGAAATGAAATTTCAATAGAATTTTATTTATAAGAAAATAAATACTTTTCAATCTATATTTCTATCACAATCATCGAACGATTGAAGACCAAACTCAAAACTCCGTTCAATCAACAACTTTTCGCAACGAACTTTCTCAGACCAGCAACTTAACCTTGACTCGTTAAACAAAATAAATACTTTTTTAAGTCCGACTCGACCCTATCCCCGTGACGAAACTACTTCCTCCAATACAGCCCCGGCGACGATCGAGCGCTCAACTTTCTAAATAATCAAAAGTTTCTTAAGGCCACCGCCGCGCCATTATATCCGGCGAATAATTTTCCTTCCTTCGGAAGACGCAAAACAAAGGCGAAGGCTGCGTTAATCGGATTTCGCCCCTTCGCGTGACAAATTATTTTAACGAGAATTGCGCGCTGTACGAGCAAAAAAAAAATATGACGCGATAACTAAGCGCCGGGTGGTTTTTTTTTTATACCCACCACCCCCGCGTATATCGGACGAAACTTTTAATCTCCCGCTCAATAAGCGAGGTCCCCGCATATAGGTGCGACGCGCCTTCCGCGTTTTTTACGCGCTTTAAGCTCGCCGTGGGATTAACGTGCCGAGTTTTGCCGGCGTACGGTGTAAGAATGTACGTAAAAGCCAGGATATTCGCTCGTGCATGCGTAGGGCCGTTTTAGTTGCTTTTGTCGTTCCCGGGGCTATGGTGATTCGCTGTGAATATAACTACGAGAGTCTGAGAGGATGTAGCATTTTCTTTCTGCTCGCCGCTGCACTCTTGGGGCATTAAGGGAGGGGGGCGGGGGTGTGCGGAATATGCGGAATTTTTATTGTGCTTTAATTTGCGCTAAGCTCGTTGGGATCCTTTGGGTGTGTGTATTGCGTTTTCAGATATTTTTAGTGACTGCGGAATTGGATTTTTTTTATTGGAATATTTATCGATGACATGCTGTTTTTGGTCTTTCTGGAGTAACTTTTTGGTATGGTATTTTAAATAATTGTATGATTCTTTTTATTTTTTTTAATTTGTAGATTTTTTATTGTTTTAAGTTTTAAACGTACCGATAATTCGCTAAATTATAATTTTACACCGAGTAACAAACAGTAGATTCAATATCAGTTTATCAAGTTTTAAATTTAAAGCTAATTAAACTCCCAAAAGAAAAACAACACAATCCACATAAACTATTCGAAAAAATATCCCGCAAAATAGAAACTTTTTTCCCCCGAGCGCACACAAAGCCTCATAATTCGCGGCTCTCATCGATTTGTTGCGGAATTCCCCGCTGCATTACCGCGCGACTTGGTAAAGTGCAACTCGTATCGACGAGGGGCTTGGATCCAGCGGCAGCAGCAGAGAAAGGAAGAAGAGCCACCTAATACCGCGGGCATAAAAATTGCATGAGGATCCGGCGCTCTTGCGCGCGCGTTTTTATTCGTAAAAAGCAATTTACATAAACGAGGAGGCGCCTCCAAAAGTGCCCGCGCCGCGCGGCGAACACCTGCTCCGCGGACTTTTTAAATACATATATTCAGAGACTCTCGGGGAATTTCCGATTTCAAGATATGGAGGAGGCTAGTGCGCTCGTCTCTTCGAATATTACCGCGCGTCTCTTCTCCGCGTTTCGCTCCTCTTTTTTTTTTTTACGCCGAGCCTCGCGCCGTTTCGATACCTCGAGGCGCGTGCTGCCAATATGCGCAGTCGGTATTCTCTATTTCCTCTACGGAGAGCTGCGTCGCGAGTAAGTGCTTCCTCAAGCCGGGAAAAGTTTTTTTTTAGTTCTATCGGTTTTTTTTCGGCTTTAAATAAATTATATTAGTAAGTGGTATAGTCACAGATGCATCTATGTTTGAGACTTAATCATTGATAGGAGACTTACAAACGTCTGTATTTTATCGCGATAATAATTACAAGCCCAAGACGCAAATCCTTACAAATTTCCCCAATCCATCTTCCTCTAAGAACTAAAAAAATAAATAACCGGTCTACATCTCCAGTAACAAATTTCCCGTATCAAATTCCCTCCCTCTCTCGATGATTATCAAAAAATCTCGCTCGTCACCGGATCTCCCACCCAGACAAAGAAAAAAAAATCCAGCCACCTCTCTATCTCCCCCTTTCCTCCCCACGTCTCTCCTCTCTTCGTTCCCGTTCGAACGAAATCCACCTATATATACGCTCTCGCATCTCCCCCGCTTTGGCGAAACAAAAGATTCGGCACCTTTATCTTTTACGAGCGCGCGAGGCCTGCTGCACTGCTCTAAGCTTTAGCTCGGGCTCCGCCGGGATTTCGCTGCTTCTCCTCCTCCCCCGCGCGGTAAATGCGCTAAGCAAATAGTCGCCGGCTCACGTCGACGCGCGGCTCCGCTGCTATCGCGATGTTGCGAGGAACCTAGCCGTTCCCTGCACTCGAGCGATAATGGAAGTTTCGCGTAATATATGCGTATCGTTAGGTGGAGGCTGGGGTGGTAGGAGGTAAGGCGTGTTGCTGGGTGAAATTAAGAAAATTCAATTTTCGATTGCCGATGCGCTTGAGGGTGGTGTAATAGCGTGAGTGGGCGATTTCTTGGGGGTTATTGGGATATGGGATCGTGGAGTTTTTAATGGAAGTTGAAGTGTTATATACGAGGTAGAGATGGAAGTCGAAAGTTGCAGCTGCTTTCTGAAATTGTTTGTATAGATGATCAATTTACGAAAATAGTAGTACTACGTGATAAGTTTTATATTTTGTATCTATAGGTATCCTTACTAAATATTTTTAATATGATTAAAAATTTTATATTACAAAATTTCATAAAAATTCTACAAGAATCACATAAAAAAATCCCATATCCCTCGAAGCAAAAAAATCTCCCCATCACAAGAACTTTTTACTACCTCGTAGCAGACCCAGCGACACACACTCTACCACTCATTTGCCGCGCCAAAATGACTCGCAAAAGAATAATCGACTCTTTATATACCAGCGGAGCAGAAAAAACTGCATTTCCGCTTGCGCATTTTTTCCCTCCCAGTCGTCGCCGCTACGTCGTCGTCCTGTCCTGCCAGTCCATAATCAACGATGCAGATCCGAGGCGTAAATTGGCTTTCGCGCCTCGCCATTTATATTTATTCCGCGCGTAGCTCGACACCGCCGCTGCGAAATCGATACACACACAGCCGTCTATCCCACGCCTCTCTGTATATTTTTTTTTGCCGAAGATCTAGCGAAAAGCGCGAATATAAAAAATTCACGAGCCATTGATTTTTCCCAGCACCATCCGCCCACGCATGGATATATACACAGCGGAAAATACGAGAGAGCGCAGCTGCGGTATGTACGCTCGGATAATTATACCAAAACATCATCCTCTCTCTCTCTCCTCGGGAAAAAAAAGCCCTCCGTCCGTCGTCCTTTATTCCGAGGGCGGCCGCCGGCTATTATTTCAGCGCGCAGCGGCAGAGACTCGGCCGCGCGCTTTAAAGCTCGGCCACTGTAATCCTTGAATCGGCCAGCTTTATTTCGACGCGAGCGCGGCTGTTTCGAGCGCTCCATTGTATATTCGGATCGCCAGATTAGATGAAAGCCGCTGTTGCCGCGTTTTGGAAAGCGAAATTCAATAAAAGCGGCCGAGAGGGCCACGAGTGAATTTCGATGCTGCTGCTGGGCGAACAATGCGTAGGGCTGATTCCTGGAGAATTTATTTCTCGCGATTAATTGAGGAAAAGTTGGCGACCGCCGAGTGTGAATATCGGGACTGGATTAGTTGCGAAATATTTGAGAGGGCTGCAGTCGAGTGCGGGTATTGTTGGGTTTGGAGGGGTTGTTGCTTTGGGTGGATTTTGAAGGGATATTTTGGGGGATGGGTGATGGGGAGGAGGCAGTGATTGAGCCCTGAAATTACATTTATTTTATAATGTAATTTATAATGTTATGTGATTAGAATATTGATAAAAATATTTACTGAATTACCGAAAAATAATAAGATTAAACGAACTTACCTGTATAAAGCACCTCTTCCGAAATGATCAAAATAAAAATTAAAATAAATATAAAAATAAGATTTATAGCTTTACTCATTGGAGGAAAAAGTTAAGATTAAGTATATACATTGCATATCTACAAGAAATATTGAATATTTTAAATCCAGATAATTTAAGTAATTTTTTATTGTTACAATCAAGATTTTATCTTATTAAGCGGATAATGTTGGAAATAAATTTTAAAATTATTTTATTGATATTAATGTTTTTGTAAATGTTTTATTAATATTGTTGGTGTATACGGTGTTTAAACTTTCTTTTGTTTTCAAATGAACCGTTCATGATTAAATTAAAAAAAAGATTTCTTTTTCGTATTTTCGTTTAACTCACAAAAACTGTAAATGTAAAAGGATTCGACGCCCCTTAATATCCCCGGGGAAATTTTAGAAACTAGGCGCGCGTGTTCGTATGTGTTTACGGCTCTGAAAAAAAGAATGACGTCACGTACCGGGTACAGAAATAAGGAGTCTAAAACCATTTTAAGGTAACTTTGTATGTAATACTTTAAAATGCTTAAAAGATTGATTGACTTACTTCTTCGTCTTATTCGTGCAAAAGAGGAAGTGGTTTACATCATTCAACTTCTGTAGCTTTCCCGTTTTTTTCGTCTTGATATTGGAAATATTGGAAAATTATTATTAGAGCTTATTCCAGTGATATATTATTTTTCCGATAACAATGAAATTTGGTACATCCGTAAAACGCTTAATATTTCAAATATTTTTTATTATTGTAGTAAAATCTTATAAGACGAATCCTAACTTGATTTTTTATAAAGTATTATTTTTATTTGCAAAAATCTAATTTCTAATAAATGTGAATATTTGACTTGAATAAAGCATTCTTTTGTAAATAGCATTACTAGATTATTATTACAATTGTGAAGATAATTTTACATTTATTTTGTAAATAAATCATAAATCAAATATATTCTGCAAGCATCAATACACATCTATATTGAAATATGTAAGCATAGCAGTAGTATGCTTAGTTTTCGTCGGTTAATAGAAATTGAATAAATTTTAGTTTACGCAAGTATGAACATTAATGATCTAAACAGAGTTGAGATGGGTTTAATTTAAATTGCTTTACAGAAAACATTAATTAAATAATTTTGAACTCGAGTGATTAAAATAATTAATACATACTTTGAATAAATAATTAACATGTGAAATGATTTTCTCATCAGAATTATGAATGTATTTGCATCATTTAAGAATCTTATTTACCCTACTATTATTATCATATTATTAAAAAGCATTAAAATATTTTAAAATATAACAAAACCTTATTGAAATTCCTTTAATTAGTTACTATAAATATTTCTGGGTATATAAATTTTAAATATTCAAAGAATTCGTGTGATGAATAAAAATTATTTATAAGCTGCTGATATTTTTTAAGAAAAATAGAGAACATTTATAGATTTAATTTAAACTCCATATTAACAATTAACCAAATCTTTGCAAATCACCCTACTCACCAAAAGCGTTTACCCACAAAAAAACACCCAACATCAAAAATTGCGAATCCCTCCAAGCACCGCACTTCCCCAAGCAAGCACGAAAAACTCCCCATTCAAGCATAACCAGCAGCCACTCTTAAAAGCCATCGAGCATTTCATAACTCCCTAAGCACCTCCACGCAAGAAGGGGAGACCTAACCCGCAGCATTCCACATCCCCTTAATGCTCGCATGCCCCCCGCGCGCGTGAGCTGCCGGCTCGTCGCGCGCATTTCCGCGCTCGCATATCAAGGATCAATCACCCTCGCTCGGGCGATCAGCTATACGCCGGGCGCATGAACCGCATCCCCTTGGCGCTCGAGATAAGCGAGCGCGCCTGATTTATAGCAGCCTCTCGTCGAAGCGTTAATTCTCCCGAACGCAGCCTCGAAAAAAGAGCGCGACAGAGCCGTGTGTGCGTGCGAATTTCGGAGGAAGTTCGGGATTATTGTCCCGAGGAGAGAGGGCTGCAGGCGTTTCCGTTCTATTAATTATCGCAATATCTGCCATAAATTCCGATGCGCTGCCGGGGTATTAAGGCCGCGCGCCTCGCGAGGTAATTACCGAGCTCTTGGCTCGAGCGCGCGGGGATAAACAAGAGCCGTGGATTAAGGCGCCTCCCTCTCCCGCACGTATTTCGACGGGTGACTGGCACTTCTGAGGGGGGGAGTTTTGCGGAAAAGGGGTGGCAAGAAAGACGCTTGCGGTGATGGTTTTCGATGTGTGGCTTTGGATAAGGGTTGGGAATTTTTAAAATTGATTGACACGAGTAGCGTTTTATGGATTGATTTTGGGAACATTACCGTCAAATTAGAGTTTTATGAAAAATATTTTAGCTGGATTATAACGTGGATTTTAATGGTTGTGTCAAAGGAGGCTTTTCGTGATTGTGGGAATTTGATCATGCATGAATGAATAATGTAAAAGATCCATATTTGATTTTTAAATAATGGAATTTTTATTAAATTGTCAATCATTTCCGCGTACTTAACAAAAGCGAATTATTCCATCAAATTCTTTCCCAAACTTCATTTAGTCATATTGCGTGTGCTCCGCTGAATTTTGCAATGCAGATCTGACATTCGTAATCAGCGAGCTCAAAAAGGAACGACAACTCTCCCAAATTCAGCATTTTCATCTGCATTGTATATGCTGTAATTCAGTTAAATATCAATCATTTCAAATATTCGTTTTGGATTAATGTAATTGCAAATTTATAAATAGATATGAAAAATAATATGGACATTTTGTTAAATCATTATGTGTGCGAATTTTTTCTTATTTATCTAACATTTCATGAGTGATTGACTTTTTACTGATCCAGTGATGTAAATAATATTTTATGTAATTTTCTGTATAAGAAATGATTTTCTTTTAAAAAATATTAGAAAGTAAAATTATAATATTAGTCTTATTTTAAATTAAAAAAGAAAAATATTTTTAAATGTTTTTAATTAAATCTATCAAGTAAATTAATTATACGATTAAGCTAAATGTAAGCTTCACATAATTATGCCATTTAAAATAAATTTCTTAAATTCATAACTATAGCAAAAACGACTAAAACTTTTATAATAACCTGGTACTGCATTAAAGAAAAATATTTCATTAGTCAAAGAGTGGAATTAATAAAGATTAATTAAATCTATCCACTTTTTCTCGACAATAAACTAAAAACATTGGCACAACAGAGCTCAAACGAACAAGAGAAGAGAGCACGCTTTTAATGCACTTCCTTTTTCTCGTCTTTCTCTCAGCGCAGCTAACACACATATCTCAGCTTTGAATTTTCTTCTCCCTCCACTGGACCGAGAGAACTGGGCGCGCGCGAGGCTGCTTCTTATTCTTCTCCTTCTTCTTCTCCAGTACGCCCGCAGGGATATACACAAGAGTTTGCTGCAGCGCGGCTCTGCTTCTTTCCCTAGTTTTTCTTTCTTAATTGCCCTTTCCACTTTCTCGCCCTTTCATTATTTCGTGTACAGCGCGGAAAGAGAGAGAGAGAGAGAAAGAAGGGAGGAGGAGGCATCCAGAAGTCAGACTACGCTAGCGAGACATTTCTAAAAGACATTCGTCTTTCATTACCAGGGGGTAATGTCATTAGAATTGTAGTAAGAAAAATTGCTTTATTTTCGCGCTAGGTGGAATTAATTTCGCGCCATTCCTGCAGGGAGCGCCGGAATTTTCGTATTTGCATTTTAAAATTTTTGCCCGGCTAAAATTATGAAAAATGCAAAGGCGGGTTTGAATAATAAAGACAGACGGGTTTTAAAAATGAATATTTTTCTGAAAATTTATTTAAACATGTTAATTTTTAACGTGTTTTGAAATAAAGTTAATGTTGTAAATTTTTTATAATTAGTAAATTAGTTGTTCAAAAAACAGTATTTGCTATTAAAATAATAAATGAAATTATCTAGAATTTTTAACGAAAATGTATAAAATGAGTGAAAAATTTTATATAGTTTAAATTTACAAAACATAGCAATGTTATAAAAGTTGAAATTTTTTATAATATTATACGAATGTTTATTTGAAGCGGAATATTTTTTATTTATATAAATAATAAATAATAAAGTCAACTGCTAATTTCAACGTTAATTTTACTATTTGTATCATCAATACTATTTAGTATTGATGATACAAATAGTAAAAAAAAAATATATTTATATATATTGGTTATTTTAGCTCCTGTAAATTCAAAATATTAAAATACCTAATAGACAAAGCGAAAATTAAATTCAGGACGTGAAGTTATCTCTATATCGAAAAAAGTTACAGATGGACATGTAAGGAATAAATATTAGTTAATTACAAATATAAACATTTAGCATGAAATGAACAGTTGAATATTAAAAATGCATTTTTCTCTTATTTTATTTTGAGCCCAGATTGAAAAATTTTAATGACTTTTGAGACTTATATAAGTATATAATTGCTTATTTGTTTCTAATTCAGCAAAAAATCAATTTATTTTTTTGTGTAATTTTTTATTGTAATTTTTTGCTTTTTCACTCTGTAATGGCCATTTAAAATCTTTTAAACGTATATTAATTTTCTTTAAGTTTTTAGAACAACTGTTCTTTAAAAACCCAAAAATTTTTATGAAAGGGAAATGCGTGAATGAGTTAAACTCCTTAACTTTAAATTCTATATTTAACGGATGGAAAAGTAAAACATCAAAGCGTTGGATGATGTTTGTTCAGTTTGGCAATAGTGTAATAGTGTACTATTTTACTTTGGTTTTACCTATAGAATTTTACTAGTTTAAATAATTACTGGAAACTTCATTTTCAATCTACAATATTTTTTTGCCTTTTTTTTTTGAATAAGTGTAGTTGCTTTTAGAGCAATTAATAAAAATCTAATTTTTAATTTAACAATAAACATGCTTTTTTTTTACCTGCAATCAAAGATCGTGTTTTTTAACGATATTCTTTACTTATCTTGCTTACTTTTATTATATAGTTTGACTATTTTTTTGAAATCAGTAAATATAGTCTTCAACAAGAAATAATTTTAATAAAAACGATATCCTTAGTAAAAGCTCAGGTATATAAAATTCTTGAAAGTTCATGTTAAGTTTAGGATACAAAAAGGGCTACTTCAGGCACTTTATACATATATTGCGCCTGATATGGCTTTTACACATGTAAAACTCTTTAAAGCTTCTTGTAATATGAAGCTAAACTTTTCAGAAATGTAATCCACTCTCAAGTTATTTTTTTCGTAAAAAAGATTTTTGAAGAAGAAACTGGCAGTTCATCAAATGCTTTCCTGTAAGCTTAAAAGCGAACGCATAGCTAGGAAAAATGCTAACTTGTCGAGCTCTTTAGTACCTCTTCCGGAATAATAGTATAAATTTTTAATCGAAGAATTTATCTTGTCTTGCGAGAAAAACAAACAAAATGGTGCGATCAAGAAAATTTTTGAGTCTAATATTAATTTTTTTTTTTTGAGCTGATAATAATTTAAAAAATAGTTAAGTAATTGTACAGCTAACGTCCAAAAATATTCAAGTTACAGGTACTTTCTGCAGAAAAAAAAAATCGAAGTCTTGAATTAATTAGTTGCTTACGATTTTCATTTATGGCAAAGTAATTAACTTTTATGAACCCCAATTCTTTCCTTTTCTAAAAGCAAAGATTTCCATACTATAATCAAAATTTATTACAAAAGCTGAAGACGTCTGAAACTAAATACTCCCATCCTAAAACTTACTTAGCAACCCTATTTCCCGCTTTATCATCGACTCAGCTCGTCTTTCTCAGCCTACCTGTGAGCAGCCCCCAATTAAGGGTTAAAGCGCAATTTGTACACCTGCCCTTCGCTTAATGCTCGCGCACCCCGGAAATGCCTAGTGCAAGTCCCGGCAATCAATTAAGCGAAAAACGCAATCTCAAAACCTTAGCTTCAAAACAACGCTGGGCTCCGATTAACATTTAAATTTGCGCGCTCACTAAGCAAATATATAAATTCGGAAGTGCGCAAATCCTCTTAACAATATCAATGTTTAAACACGCTCGTACATTACAGCACGCGACTTTCTTGGGAAGCGAGTTCGCGCGCTCTTTCGGCCTTGGCGCGCTTTTGTCTGGCTCTAGCTATTGTCATGTTGGCTTTATACGCCGGAGTTCTTACTTCCTATGCGGTTTTCCCGACTTCCGCCACTCTCTTATCTTTCGCCGGGCGTGTATGTGACCCGGGAGTGCGTGTATGTATAGAGAAGGAGCGAGTTTCGGGAGAGAGCGGAGACCCAGATCGAACAAATACTTAAGTAGAAACAGAGTGCTACTAAGAATGTGGATAAGCGGATGCTATATTTGAAATAGGAAGTACGAAGTTTTAAATTAGTATTGAAACAATGTTTCGCGGTTCTGCTTTTAAAATTTTCTTTCAAATGTAAAAAAAATATTAGTTTTATTAAAATGAAGAAAAAATCTAAATAGTTCTTATGCCACTCTAACCTCAAAATCCTAACTTTAAGATGAGTTTTCGGCCCTCGTGGCATAAAATACGGTTCAATACTGGTGCGTATGGTGATTTTTGCCTCGTGCGACCTTTCTTTTTTGAAACTTTGAAAAACATCTCACAAAATAACCACCTTCCACATCCGTATTGAAATGTATTATAAAAAATGGTTAAACTTTTACAACAGGAACTTACATTTACCTTTGTATGTCTATATAATTATATTAACATATTATGTAATGTGAAATCCTTCGTAAATTATCGAGCATAGTACCATCTTCAACCCATTTCAACTATAAATTTCCTAAACGAAAGTAAGCCAGAAATGCATCTCGTGTCTCTGTTCTTCTTAATACATTTTAACTCGCGCCGCTGCAGCGCACGGTAACAGTTAGAAAAATCTTTTACACGCGCCGGGGCAAGGCGAAAACTTTTCACTAGGCTTTTCACTTTGAGGCGCCAAGTCTAAAAAGGTATGTATACATGTATCGAGCCCTCCTCGCATGTGTTTGTCCGCGCAGACTTGGCAGCCATTCAGTGCACCAGGTAGGAAGCTTTCGCGAAAAATCCAGTCAATCGCAAAAGTTTTGTAAATCTTTAAAAAGTCGAGGAGGATTCAGCGGAGGTTCGACGAGCTTGCGACCTCACGCAGACGTATTCGTGCGTCTTATGTGTGGCAAAAGGACGAATGGAAGAACGTTTTGAAGTTTTGTTTGCTTTTTGCAATTTTAATAAACTTCGTTTTTGACTTTTAGTAAGAACGAATTTTTTCTTAATTGAATTTGTAATCGTAATGTCAGATCCCAGTAATATTATCTGTTAAACTGTATAGGCTTTGTAAATATAAAGCATCTGCGACTCCAATATCCGCGAAAATTTTACATATGTAAATTTAATAAAGTCAAATTGTATTGACCCGGGCCCGATGAAAATAAATTTACATTAGCGAGCGAAGATTCACGAACGGGCGCTTGCATTTTTCACTCGGCAAAATAAATATTCATAAATATAAAATCGCAATATTTCATCTTGATAAAAACATTTCGCAATCGTTATCCGAATTCTCATTTCGCAAATATTTATTCATCCCAATCGCCCATAACTTAATCAAACATCCAAAAAAAAAACCAACAAAACCAGCCGCGCATCATTCATTAAAAGCACCCTCATCTCTCGAAACAAATGACACCCAAGCCTGTTTACAGCCAAGAGAGCCAGGCCATTATAAAAAGGGCAGCGACAAATGATTCGCGATAACTCATCCACCCACAGCAGCCCCTGCGTAAACACACTCGCACAAACGCAGCCTAAGAACATAAGCGCATTAGCGCCTACCTCGGCCGGCTCTCAGATATAGACCTGAGATAGCGTCTCGCGCACGTTTTCTTAGGCGCGCGCGCGCTGCCGCGAAATGCAAAACGAGCCGGCGAAATCGCTTTTAAAGTGCTACTCAAATAAGACGAGCTCGCGAAGTCATATCTGCCGCGGCCAAGCGAGGAATACGCGATTCATCATGCGTATATACGTAAGGATGAGCACGCCATCTGAATACGTCTCGCAGCAGAGAGAGAGGGAGAGGGAGACTTGTATAAGGAGAGAGAAAATTCGTCCTGCGAGCGGCGTACGTGCGCCTAGGATAGCAGTGTATTTTTCCCTATATGAAATAGAGGCGGGCTAGGAAAAAGCGGCTCCTACGTGCGGCTTAGGTAAACGATTCTTTAAACGCGCTTGCAGCCGGGCGCTGCGCTACGGGAGCGTAGGTGTAATCCTTGAGAAAACTTTTTACACTTAGCGTCAGGAGGGTTGCGCTCGAGTGACGCCCGCGAGCGCTGTATCTATGCGAGCGAGCGAGCGTCCGTTTAAATTTTTTAACCCTTTAGCAGGCATCTTCGTTGTTGTTACGCCGGCGCGCTATTTTCTGCGGTGTCGCGCGCGCAGTGTGATAAATGTTGCCGGGGCAAAGTGCGCGCTCACGGTATCAACTTTGCGCGTCTTGTGTGAAAAAATTTAATAGTTTCTATGTCGAAGGCAGTGAAATATTTAAAAAGTTATTGTTGAGATAGATTGTAAGTTTTATCGCGCTGTGGCAGGTGGATGTGTTTCTGCTGCTGTTGCGTTGTTCTAGTTTAAGTAGATGACGAGGTTGGGGGTTAGTGAAATTTACAGGGGTATTTTTTTTATCCAATTTTTAATTTTGAAAAAATATTTCGACGGCATGTTGTTTTTTCTGGGGAAAATCAACACGTGGATGCGAAGTATTTTTTTAAAATTGAAAATTGGATGAAAAAAGTGTGTTTAGCGCGGTGAGTACCTGGAGGCTTTAATATTCTCTTAAAAATAGCTTCTTACTACTTTTCCTGACTTTCCTTAAAGCCACTTTAATTTTACTTTAGCATTATGCCTGATAAGACACATCCACCACATACATATTAATAACCAATTCAAACTTAGCTCTGATCATACACAAAACCATCAAAAACTCCCGCATCCTTAAGCTACAGCTTACATTTTAAAGATTAAAAGAGGCTAGCTTAAACTTTAATTTTTCTCATCGTCGCGCACGTAACAAGCCACCCCGCTGGCGGATTACGAATTCTACCGGGGCAGCATCTGGGCATGAGTGGGCAGCGCTAACAATGCGTCGTAGCCCGATGCGCACATGCATTTTAAACGAGCGCGCGTAAGATGCCGAGAGAGAGAGAGAGAGAGAGAGAGAGAGAAAAACTGAAACAAAAGCCACTCGTCTCGGCCTCCGCGGTTGTCTGTAGGTACGGTTGCGCGCTGCTGCTGATTCTCGACGACCTCTTTTTTTGCTACGCACACCTGTGTCAACCCATATTTTTCTCCTTTTATTTTAGTACTCTAAGTTCTCTGACAGTTTTGCGTTAATCAACGTTTGACTTACTTTAAATGCTGGGTAAATGCGTTGTGACTGGTTGTAACAGGTTGCAGCTTTTGCTGAAGATGTGAAAAGTGATGAATGCCTTTGTTTTGCTATTTTACAATTTTAAATTAATTTTATAATTTATTGTTTTTTATTTAATATTGACAATTATTGACTTTTATTCACATAATTTTGAGTTTTGACAAATCATTTCTCTGTTACGTTGTAGTTTAAATATGTTTAGATGAATAATTACAACTTTCTGAAGAGATATTTTATTTAAAATTTCATAAGGCTTTGACTATTAACTTAAAACTTCATTCTCGAATTTCTGTTACATATCTTAAGACTTTGTAGCTCTTAAGAAAATTTATTAATAAGGTTCTATTTATTATTTAGTAAAGTAACTGATTTTTGTATCAGAAAAATTTAAAAAACTTAAACTAGGCTAAAGCTAAAGTTAAAAAATAGACGTAAAAATATCACTGGCGAGTGATATTTATAACTTTGAACTTAAGGATAAAATTTTATATCGATCATTTATCTAGAAACTATATAATAAAATAAATTAATTTAAACTTTTAATTTAGATTTAAAAAGAATTACATTGACTACAATTATATTAAACGTTTATTAAATCATATTTATTTTCTCTCCAATAATTATTAGATTCGCCAACTTTTAATTAATCCTACAATCATTAAAAATTGTTCTCTCATTGCAGATGCCATCGTCCAAGGGACAGTCTCTTCTCGTGGAGCTCGGGCTTCGACAATTTCACGGGATTCGTCAACTGGGGCTTCCTGCTCCTCGGCATCGGCGGCATTCGCCTTTTATTGGAGAACTTTATCAAGTAAGTTTCTGCAGACTCGCTCTATGGCGCGATTAACTCCCTCCTATATGATTTTCCTGGATGCCGATTTTCTCGAATCGTGTCTCGAACGTGGAACGAAGCCATTTTCAAAAGGCGACTTCCCCTGAGAAACGAAAAATTATGAAGACATTCGCGTGCGCAAGGCCGAGTCGCTTTGTTATTACCGCGCGGATAAAATTTATAGAGGCTCGCTAATGAAAAGAGCGAGAAGTAACTTATTGGAAGTCGGCCAGATGTCTTGTTAAAGACATTTTTCTTCCTGTCTGGAGTAAAAAAGATCTCGACTGTTTGCAAATCAAACTGGTGGTTAATTGAAATACGCCGTTGTTACTGTAAAGTTATCGTATAGTGGAGTAATATCGATTGAGATGATCTATATTTTGATAGTGCTAAAAATTGTTTATGTGGCGGCCCCGTATACTTATGAATTTCTCTTATTGTGATTTGTCTCTTCCGCGTTATTTTAAGTACTTATAAACGGGTTTAGATGGATGTCACGTAACCGTCATTATGTTTATTTATCTGGATGTACGACCGCCAGTATTCTTGCATTTTAAACGAAAAAAATTATGTACATTACTATTATCTAAATAATATGCGCATAAATTTATATTAAATTACACCTATTAGAACACCGTTTTATATGTACATTATATCAAGAGGCTTATTTTTAAAATTTATACAATTAGTTTTCTTTAAAAAATTTTAACTTTTAAGAGGCACTTTGTATAAAAAATTATTTTCGAATTTACTCTTTATACAGCCCATATTAATGGCTATTATCTAAGGGAGGTCTAAAAAGATTCTATATACTATTTTTACAAATTTAATTATTATTTAAGTGGTTTAATTAGTCATATAATAAGTTTTATCCAGACAATTTATCGATAAACCCTTATGAATACTTTAGAACTCCCCTACAAAATATATCATCTCATTTGACAAAATAAAAAACCTCCACTCTTTAGACTTCATAAAAGAAAGGATCCAATTTCGAAACGTCGACGCACGGCGAAATGACTAGTGAAAATCTAATATTGCGCGGCTCTTTGAAGTCTGAAAAAACCGCTTTCCCGCGCCTCGCGGGCAGGCGAAAAAAAAAATAAACCACGCGGCAACCGGAAGAGCGAGCATTGCGCGCGAAAAAAAGGCAATCCAACGTTGACGTGCAACATCAGATCTGGTGAAAAAAGAGGGAGAGAGCTACGCAGCGGCACCTGCCATTACACTAGAGCGACGCGATTTTGATTGATGCAGTGTATATACACCAAGAACGAATGAACGAGCGATTGGCAGCTCGATAAAAAGGCCCCCCGAGATTACCTTCGCAAATATATTCGCTCGGACGACTCAGCAGAAATTCGCGCACCTATTATATCAATTTATGCAATCTCAGGCGAGGCCGGAAGCTCTCTCCAGAAATTAGGGAGCGATGGAGTTTCTCTTTGCATTATGCGCCGCGGTGCGTGTAATCAATTATTATCCGCTGTGCGATGATGATAGCGCCCTCGCGCTATAAATTAGTTCGATGGTTATCGCTTCGGGATAAGGTCTAGTATTCGCAAACGCGTGAGCAAAGTTTTAGGATTGCTTTTGGAAATACAAACAGGGGATGCGATGAGGAAGCGAATTTTGAGCCGCGGGAAATTCGAGTGCGCGGCAAGTTTTGAGAAGAAAAATTAGTTTGATTGAGATTTAGCGCGTTATGACGAATTTTAAATAGTATGGTGCTTCTTGTAATGAAAGTTGTTCTACATACATTATACATTTTTAGAAATTCTTATAATATGTAAATGAAATGTAAGTAGTTAGCTTTAATTGTTTGACATCAGCAAATAGGGCGAAATTACTCTCTAGGCTTCTAATGTACTAATTCAAGTAATTTAAATCAAAATAAAAATTTTATTTTTGACTGTTATAGAAATATAAAATGTTACATAAAAACTAATTGTGGAAATATATATGATAATATCTACCTAATTTTACTAAAGTTAAATATAAGCTTCATAATACCACATTATGTAATTATAAATGAAATGAATTGAAATGACTAAAATTTGGAAAGTTCGAAGTTGTGATAGTGAAAAATTCAGAAAATTCAAAATTTAGATAATCATTGATTTGGAAAACCAA
>UELX01002520.1:0-30445 GCA_900480035.1 Eupelmus urozonus | reverse complement strand
TATTATCACTTACTAAGTATATGGTTGCCGTGTCTAAAAATGGTCACTCAAACCCCTGCTTTTGGAAGCCAAAAAAAAACGAAAATCAATACCTGCGTTACATAAAGCACTGTATGCACCACGGACAAGTGAACCTTTATGCCCTTGTATGGTTGCAGTACTCGCCTTCGACTCTTGCTAGCTCGCCTACGACTCATACTGCAAACTCGACACTCGGGCAATAAAGGTCCACTTATCGCCCTTGGCACATCATAATGTACTATTATACTGAAGCTTAATAAATTTAAAATTTATAAAAAACATATTTTACGAAGAGCTTAAATTTAATGTAGTATAAAAATCTCGGGTATAAATTACAATTGTTATTCATCGTAGTCTTACATTTGTTTTATAATTCAAAAATGAAATATAAATTTCTTCAAAGCTTTTGAGAGTAGCATTTCATTAATTAATGATAAAAAGATTTTCTGATTTATATCCCAACTGATTTTGTTTCATCACAATAATTGAAAACTGCACAAACGGTATTGTAAATGTTTATTTAGGCGTAATCTCATCAATACGAATATTGTAAACATACAAATGTTGTACACAATAAATATTATTTTTTTTTTATAATTGTTTTTGACGGTCATACATTATAAAATGGAAAATTAAAAAATATCAAAATAATCTCTTGAAAGTTCATTACTTATCTCGTAATTTCTGAACCAAAAACCAAGTGAACTGTCAATAACAAAATCAACTCGCAACAACGGAATAATTTAATTGAATCTAATAAACAAGACTCCACCTCGTTCACCTGTATTTACGCGAAAAATGTGATGGATGATGAAAAATAAGCACCAGCCAGGCGAACCGAGTAACGCTGAGGTGTCTCTCAAGGGATTTTGTGTAAAACGGTATACAATATATATTGGTGAGTCGAACTCCCAGCCTGGGAAATAATGTGACTGTAATTCCCAAAGCGTAACGACATTTAAAAGCGAAAGATAAAGACGAGTAGAATAAAGGGAAATGCGAATGTTTGGAAGAAAAATGAAATACAAGAAGATTTGATTGATCGAATCGTTTGGTAATGTTGCGACATTGATCAATCGAGTCAAGAAGAAGTTTCGAGTAAAACGATTTTAAGTTTCAGTGTTCTGTTTAGATGAAATTTAAAATTCAATTGAAATTCTCGTGTACTGGGTTTAATGTAACTTACACCTCATGGGCGAAATACGCATAATATCGTGTTTAATTAGTTTCGTAACTGCTGAAGTTGTATGCTTCACCGTTATTTGCATTTTATTATCCTTTTAATATTGAAGATGATTTTGGTTGATTGAGTCGTAAAACCGCAAAATTACTTCGCTTAATTATGGCACTATAACCATAATTAAAAATTTCAGTAACGAACTACATTGCTTAATTTCCAAGTTTAGTCATTTATATTTCAATCGCAGTTAACCCACTATACAAAATCTTTTACCATCAAACCAAAAAAATTCCCCGAAAGATCCAAAAATTAATCTTAGCAAAGCCCACAAAACTACCGCACGACATTCGCTCTCCCGGCGTAAAAATCACGCCTGCCTACACAGGAAGCGCAAGGGCCGATATTATAAAAATCCCAGCAATGCGTCCCGCGCCTCATTGGTCGTCAAAGGCCCGCGCACACACAGCCACATCTATTCCCGGCCGTGCCAGGAGGAGAAAGGCGTCCGAAGATAAACGAGCCCCTGCGGGCGGCCGGATTCCTTTGGAAAGCTTCTGCAGCAGGCCGGGGGACGGGTGGAAGATTTGTTGTGGCGGGCCATCGCGCCCGTAATTCCAAAGAGAGATGGTGTCTCTGCATTAGCGGGCTCGGCTCGCGAGCGCGTGTGTGCAGCCAGGAAAGTGGTTACGGGCGCACGAGCTCGTGTTTTATGGGCCTCTATTGGCCGAGAGGATGCTTAGCGGTGTAAATAAAGCCGAGCGCGGCTTTTCTCTTACCTGGCTCTCGTCTCCTCTTTTTTTCTTCTCCCGGCCGCAGAGCGAGCTTTTTCGCTGGGCCCAGCGGGGTATTAAAGAGGGAGGGTATTAAAGATTGCCGCGCGCTGCTGTGTCCGTGACTACGCCCCGCGACCGCGGAGCTATTGGCCCTTTTTGTCGAGCTTGCGCCTTTTAGCTCTTTTGCTTTATGACGCTCGAAATGGACCGGTGCGGTTGTTATGGTTGCGGGCTAGCAGTTGTGTGTCGCGAGGTTACGGGGACAGATGCTTTTTCTTCTGCATGCTGAATGGTCTTTATGCGGAACGTAGATGAGGTGGAATAAAGGCGTTTATGGAGAACAATATTTAGCTGATATAGGTTTGGTATTGTTATAGTAAATACACACTAATATTGGGAGGTGTATATATTTCTGTCTAGTTTACGTTTTTGATCAATTTCCAATAAATGACAGAAATGCACTAATAATTGTAAAATTTTTCATGTAATTTAGATGGTTTTTGGTAAGCTTTGGTTTCTTAACTTTAAACAAGCATTACTTTAATCCTAATTATAAAATCTTTATTTTAAGAATGGCAATTTAAAGCATGCGTTTCTAGTTTGATGTTATTTATTGGAAATTCATCAAGGACTTATATAGGTTTGAAATTTTCACATGTTGAGTAGAAATTCCTTTTTCATATTTTAAAAAAATGATTGTGCAAGTATCCATAACTTCAGTATCTTTTGGTATCTAAAAACATAACCCAAAATTTCATCAAAATCTATGACCTAGATCTCAGGTGCTCTTCTAGTTGGTAACAATTTTTAGTTTAAAATGCTCAGAAAGAGTAAATTTTCACACTTTATATTTTTAGAATGCAAATTATTTATTATGATAATATTGACTAGTTCCAAAGTACATAAAAAAAAACTCCATCTGTGTATACATTTTTAACTAGATCCAGTAACTTTAAATTCGTTTCGCAAAAGTTTACATTAGCAAATCTTTATTTAAAGTTATAATTTCAAAGTTATAATTTACAATTTTCTAGCAGAATTTTCAAAATTATATATGAACTTTGTTAGCCGAAGAAACGAAAACGTCTTCAGTTAAAAAAGTTTTCAACGCGTAAACTTCGGTCCAAGAATCCCTGGGAATCGTTAACTTTGATATAACCGCAGACGTAAAAGCAGATAAAAAATATTCTTACGAGGAAATTAAATTTTTTTCAGAACACAAACTTTGACCTATTTTCATCACATCCTTCCTCAAATAAAACTTTCGCCACTCCTCCATTCACCCAAATACTTTTTTCATCGGAAGAGACCGCAAGCTCGCCTCAATAGCGATCCGGCAGTTCGAAAACGAAATCACGCTCTGAAAACCTAAAAACCACGGGCGCACGCTCAGCGGGAACAAGACGAGACAGGGTAAGTAAAGACGCGGCGCGAACGGAAATTCAGATTGTCTTCGAGCTCGCGCACTTAGAGGAGAGACAAAAGAAGAGAGGCCGCCGCGCGCGGCGTGTTTGCGCCGGCGTGTCGAAGCGTGGCGCCGAAACTGCTCGGAAAATCCGGAGGCTAGAGAGAGATGGAGCTTGATCCATTATTCAGAGGACGCTGGCGCGACATCGGGACGCGCATACCCTATTTACCGTGGCACAAGCGAAACGCTATCTCCTCCTGCGACGCCTCCCTGCCTCTCCTCTTACACACGTGAATTTCCGGCAGCCGGAGGATGTGTGTATATCCCACCTACATACGCGCCATTTTTCATTCTCTCGATGACTTTTTCATTTTACTCTCGTACAGCGACTGCTTTGGGATGGAGCTGGGAGTCTGAAATTTGGATGGCTATCGATGCGATTTGAATTTCTTGCAGAATGGGAGCTGGAACTGAAGGTGCGCTGGCTTTCGGGAAGAGATTTCTGAGAGCCGTGTCTTAAAGTATAATGTAGAGCAAATATGAAGGGAATAGATGTGACGGAGATGTAAGAACGAGGGCGTTGAGTTTTTTATAAATTAAAATGAGTGACGTTATTTTTGAAAGTTCGGAATTGATTATTCATTGTTGAACTGCTTTTAATATTAAGCAGGCTTACAGTGAAACGCTACATTCGAATTCTGTTCGTCGTCGGTTCGAATCAAGCTTTAATTTTACGTTCTACCTGATGACAACTATCTGTTTAAATGCAAACATTTATTTGGTAAATGAAAGCACTTGTTCAGCAGTTAATTCGTTCAATACATGACGGTTATCCGCATGCATATTCAAGTATTCGAAAATTGTTGACATTCGTAATTATAGTTATTGAATAAATAGTTATCGACAATAGTTCCATAATCACCCACTATTACAAATTCATCGCGGCCAACGGATCTTCGGCCACCTTTTAGATACCACATCTGTCATTTTCACTTCCATTGTACTGGATCAATACCGTTCCGCATTGTCTCTCGACAAAACATCATTCATCATCACGAATACGAGACGCGCATTTCGTTCCCCCGGCACTCGGCTGTGTACACCATTTGTCAATAGCACCTCTCTCTCGAAACAGTCCCCGAAGAATCCGGCAAAATAATCGTAACCCAGTGTTCCCTATATGTTCCTTTAAAAGAACACGCCCCTAAAAGCTCGCCCTGTCAGGTCTGCGAGCGTGTAACCTCATCCCCGAGCTTCTCCAAAGTGGGTGCCGGAAACGAGGTTTGACGCGCCGCTGGCGAGACGACGAGCCGCGAGGATCAATACCAGAGAGCCGAGCGCGCCGGAGAGGCTGTCTGTCTTACCTTGAGAGACGCGTGCGACGGAGTTGGAAGTGCCGAAATGGGAGGGAGACAGGTCAGGGGTCGCAGTCACGGTTATCCGGCGGAGGCCATCGGACCTGAGTGGTGTGGAAGATTATTTTTAAGTGGTCGGATGGCTTGGCGGCGGGCTGGTGGGAGGTGGGAAAGTTTTAATTTGGAGCGGGTGAGGGAACTTTTCGCGTTGTGTCGAGAGATCCTAATTAGCTGATTGCGGGGATTAATTTTGAGAAAATTATTGAAAGTTTTATTAGCCGATCGTTGCTGTTGGATTTGGTGGATATTTTTGACGTGCGATGTAGAACTTTTATTCGTCTGTGAAGCTGATAGTTTAATAATGTGCGTTCATATTTAGAATTGTAAAATGGGGTTTATTCTTGTTATACTGTCAGTATTGTCAAATAAAAATGTTATCAAGTTATTTTAGATGTGCCACAGTATACATAATATATAAAAATTATCATTATTTATAGAAAATGTTACGTTGTGTTTGATTCTTTTTCAAATTTGAATTATTTTTGTTTCAACCGAATCAAATTTTCATGTTTTTAATAATTCACAGGTATTTTTAGACGTAAAACAACTATCTAACAAAAATGTAGTTATTTGCAGATGATATCGAATTTTTCAAAATATAAAACTGCTTTCTGATTGTGAAAAATGTTTTTCTCTGACAGAACAAAGGGGACAGAACGACGGCAAAAAATATCCGATGTATGCAACCATTTTCAAACTTTATTTACGTAGGAAAATTTTTCAACCAATACACCAATTTTCAGTAATTTAAAACTTTCTTTTTCATTCTTTATCTCCCTATTTCCCTACAGCCAGCAAACTAGCATCTTATACGAAAGTTAATTTTAAAAAAAGCAGCAAACATTTACCGAAAACGAGTTTTCACAAAATTATTACCGCAAACAAAGAAGAAACTTAATACCGCGGCAAGAACGCATCCTTAACCTCATGTTTATTAGAAAATCTCCTCGTCGACGAGCGGAAAATGTACTTCCAAGCTTCATGCACCCACGCGTGCAAAAGTATGCTTGCGTACATGCGAAACTTCCGCGCGCGGCGGCGAGAAAAAAAAGTTGGAAAGAAGGCGAAACAAGGCGAGGGGGGAGGGGGAGATATCGAAGTCGACTCTAAATGCCGCGGCGCCCTGGAAATAGGAGAGGGCAAAAAATACATAAGCTCCGCGTCCGTAGAAATAAAGTGTTTTTCAAGCACTTCGGGAAGTTCGCTACCGTCTTTCCTTCCTATCCCCCACTCCACCTTTTTTCTTGTATTTTATTTTCATCCTCCTTTGCCCCGCGCGCTCCTTTTATCCGTTAGTGAGGTAGAAGTGTATATATCTATATATATGTATATATATGTGTGTGTGTGTATGCGTGCGTATGTGTATGTGGGTATAGGTGTGTATAAAACTTGTCCGGCAAGGATAGAGCGAGCGAGTTGACTTAACGACTCGACTGTCTCGTGCGCGGAGCTGTAGAGCAGAAAAAAACTGCCCCAGGGCTGCGCTCCTTCCCGGCTGGAGATAAAGATTGACAAAAATTTTAATCATAAAAAGCGAACTGGAGCGGAAAAGATAAAAAGGCTGGTGGTAGGGGATAAAATAAAGGGGGGTGGAGAATGGATTTTTAAAGGGATCAATATAAATATGGTAGGGAGGATGGGAAATACGTTGAGTGCATTGTAGGTTGAAAAGGGAGGAGGATTCTTTTAATAAAAGTAAATTATCGATCGGCTGAAAGTACATGAAATATGAAAGTTGCATTTTAAACTTATTCTATTCGATAAAAAAACAAACTTTGATTTTTAGCATCCAATTTTATGAAATTAACAAAAACTTTTCAGAATTATTAATAATATTTTTCCAATGCTGTTTCTATTTACAAAACGACCAAAAAACGTATAACTTTTAATTGATAATAAAAACTCATAATAATCATTTTGAATAAATGACATTTTGCAAGATCACGCAAAAAAACTTCAAAAAAGTAAAACGAATGTATTAAAATAATGAATAATTTAAACTGATTCGAATAAGCAAAATGCTACTTTTATTTACAAAAACAAAAGCAGAGTACGAGCGATAGGAAAACAGTAGAGAGCGAACAAAGGCAAAATACGAGAGAGCCGAAAAAAGGTCCTTACCTGGGAAAGCAGTCGCTGGGTTTCGTCGAATACCGCGAGAATCAAAGAACGAAAAAGTTTTGATGAAAAAGTTCAAAGCGCGCGGGAGCGCACGGGAATAGTGATAAACTTTCCGAGTTACACAAAGCCGGCGTCCGATCGAAATTTCACGGGAAACCAATCTTTAATGAAAAATACAGAGAAGTAAATAGGGTAGAAAAGAGCCGCGCAAGATTAGCTTTCTTAGTTGCTCTCTTAAATAAATCAATTAAAGACTTTAATTTTGAAGTTGGTTATTGTTTCCATGGACTTTCGTTTGAGCCCTGTACATTAGAGAGCAGAAAATACTAGCCGTAATTATCAAAAACAATTCTCAACTAACGAAATAACAAACTCAATTCGAGTAGCCAGCTTTATTACACAGTCGCCCGATACCAGCTACATTAATTCCAAAATTCGCCGAAATAAAACTTTTCCAATAAACCGGCACTCAACAATTGCTCTCGCCAAACTCTCTGTACGCATTCAAAAATTAGATAGCACTTAGGAGCTCGTATTTTCGCAGCGCGCGGTATCATCCGCGCGCCGCAGAAATTGAAATCGCCGAGCAGCGAGCTGCAAACACGCAACGCTAATTCATTTTGCATTAGCGCGTCCTATTTCAGCGCGCGCGGCCTGGCGCATTGCTCTCCCCTCCCCTTTCTCTTTGCCCAGTTAACGTTATTAGCGAGAAGTTATCGCGCGAAATTTAGCCGCCGGGATAATTTCGCACTGTGCGAGCGTCTATTCTTTTTCTGAAAATTATCGCTATAATCTCGGGTCCGGGGCTGCTGTTGGTTTATGGGATTGAAGGAAGTTTTTTTTTCTGAGGGGAAAGGTACGGGGGATAAATTCAGCAGGTATTTTTCAGAAGAGTTCTTTTACTTTGGAGCAGCGAGAGAGAGAGAGAGAGAGGGAATGGCAAAAGTTGGTTTTATGAGGTAGTTGAGGTAGGGTAAAGTAGGATCGATGTTTATGGCTGTAGAAAAATTGTAATTAGAATTTTAACTGCCGTTGCTTGGAATGGAGACCGGAATTAAATCTAAAAATGATTGCTGCAACTAAAGTTTGGTCTTACCAGTACGTCTGTTACTACTTACCAGTATGAAGAATAAATCATAGAATGTGCTACTGCGTTTATTAACATAATAAAAATTCAAATTTTAACTTAAAAGCTTACAATAATAATAATAATTGAAATTAATTGATCAACTAATTGAACAACATCATGTCAGTCCCAAGTGCCTCTTGCTTTAACACTAAGTAAACAACTGTAATATCATCAAAATTACCACTCAAAACACCGATCAAACTAAACGCAAAAAAACCTCTCACAAACCAATAACATCCTCAAACTCTTCCACCCTCTTCCCCGCCAAAAAATCCCTGCATAACCAACACAACCCACTGCATTTCTCCAAATCTCGTCTACCCACTCAAACGTTTGTCCTCGCGTGCCAGGGAAGGGAGCTGAACCCCGCAGAGGTGCGGGAATCGTCGATGTCGCGACGACGTCTCGACTCCGCAAAAGCGGCAAATACACGGCGCCGAGGCGGGCGCGCGCGCGCGGCAAAAACAAACACGCAGCCGAGAGTTTGCATCCAAATATGTATACGGGCGCGCGCTCTGTGTTTGCCGGCCCGCGGCTTGACGCGCATTAATTTCAGTTATACGTTTCTAGCTGTCGGCGCGGCGGGGCAATGCGCGCGCGCCCCCTGTTTTGCGCCTGTGCACACATCAATCTGTGCATAGCTTTGTGAATTCGTGGCTCGCGCAAGCGGGAATAGTCGAGTGCGCGATGCTTGCATTTTTTAATAAGTGCTGCTGCTGGTTTATTAAGGAAAAATGTTTTTTTTTTGGGAGGTTTGCTTTTTGTTGTCGAGGGAAAATTAATGGGGAATTTTGATGATGGAAACCGCTGGGCGGAAAATGAATTTCGTATTTGGGGTTTTATTACTGTGAGTGTTTCGTTATTTATTCAATATGATCGATACGAATCAATTTATTAATAAAATGTTAATATTTTGCTGATGTAAGACTTTGTTGACATTTGGAATTAATTGTTGCCGTGAAGTATTAAAGGGAAAATTTTAATTTAATATTCAGTCAATAAGTTAAGTAATTAATACATTTTCTGTAAACAAATAAAAAATAAATATTAAATAATTTTTAATACATCTCCACCTCCAGCGTAAGTAATTTATCACCTTACGGAATGAAATTCGCATGAAAGCAACTTAACGCATTCTCATCGCCGAAACACCCTGAATCTCGAGCGATTCTATTGTGCCTATATCTTAACGACCAAAAAGCGCCCCTAAAATATTTGGCTAAAGCGTCCCCTGTACTCTCGCGGAATGTCCTTTTTGCGCGGGCCGATGTTTATGCCCTTTACGCAAGCGCGAAACGTCCGGCTTCTTGTGTCGTCCGCAAACAAAAAGTGGCATGCGCGAAATGAGCGACAAACGCTCACGAGATAGATAAATCTCCGCTGGGCGAGCTCGAGGCCAGAAAAACCATGGCCATATAACCGACGACGAGGTTATGTGTACAACCCTCCACCCTTCTGCGCGTTTGGATTTATGCTAATAATAAACAGCCGGAAGTTCGTGACTTATTATGAATGGGCTTTCCGCGAATGTAAGTCTCATTACGAGATGTGCGAGCCTTGTGTAAAGTAGATTGCGTGTCGGGTTTTCGCCCGTTAGCTGTGCTCACGAATGTGTGGGTGGGTTGGTTGGCGGTTCGAGCTGGTTGTGAGTAGGGGCAGCAAATTGTGGAGAGAAAAAAGACTGAGAGTTTCGGTAGATTGCACGTCAGATTATGATGTATTTCTTTTAAATTATTCTTCTTGTAAACGCGAAGCTCAAAAAAGATTTTCTTATATGGGAGTTTGCTAGGGTAAAGGGAGTAAAAGTTTTTTTTAAATGTAAAAAACAAAATTTATATCAAAACTGTAATATATTAATTATTTTTATTTTAATTTTAATAAATTATTGAAAATGAGCAATTAAAACATTTTAAAGATAAGTTTTATTCAAACAAAGGATTATATAAGATTACACTACTGTTATAAAATACTAAGTAGTATGATCTGCGTTGTGTCAGCCTAAATATATATATATATACTACTGGACAGATAAAATATTTATGAAACTTATTTAAATAAAACCGATTGTTCGATGCATGTGTTACACATTCTATTTATAAGTAATATAAATTTTTCATTTCAAGACTTGGTCATTTTTACTATTTACAATTTTATACACACATCTAAGTTAAGTTTTGTATTTACACCTAAAATACGTTTTACAACATGTCTGACATAGTACTTGAAATCAGTTAGATATTGGTATATTTATAAGTTATTTAGGCTTCTTCAAACCTAAATTATATCATTTATCTTAATTTTTCACAAATTGCTTTTAGGTACTCAATTTTCAAAAAAAGGTCCCTTTTCATCAAAAATATTTGACACTGGACGAACCAAATGAGTTCTGGAATGAAAATTTTTTTCTTGTTACATGTATCTACATTAATTAAGCATCAAACGTGTCTAAAAAATTACATTATATTTTGTAATTTCTGAAAATTTTCATTGAATTTTTTTAAATTACCACTTTTATCCATGAAAAAACATATAACAAGAAATAATTTTCCTGTCAGAACTCATTTGCTTCATTAATGTCAAATACTTTCAACGAGGAATGAAATTTTTAAATTTAACTTTTAAATTTCTTTTAATCTGAGTACGTACACAATTATACGGAAAATCAAGATAAATGATATAATTTAAGTATGAATAGCCTGCATAACTTAACAATATACCAATTAATGATAAATAAATTATTTTTATTAACGAAAATAAACAAAAATCTTTCATTAACAAGTGCATTATTATCAATTTTTTAGCTTTAAACTCAGTCCTGCCTTCTTAAGTAATCAGTTTTATTTAAATAGCTTGACAGATATTTCTTTTTCTTAAACATTTTAATTTAATTTAACTGAAAGATATTTTACTTTATTCACTTTGACTGACATTTCATCTGATAACCTAATTAAAGTAAATCAGATCTCTATAATATAATTTCTATAATCATATAATTATTTCTATAATATAATATAATTTCTGCCAATAAATTCCCTTTTCAAACTGCTCCCAACTTTTCCTTCTCTTCCTACCGACATCACCATTTAAATAACCGAAGCATCAAAAACTGTCCAAAAGTCTTTGCTACCCCGCTCCTCCCTCAAACTTCAACCTCGCCCCAAAAGCACAACCATCAACAGCCACCCCAGAAGCAACACCCACTACCATCTCCCTCATCTCCATTACAAGTCAAACAAAGCCCTCCAAGTAACAACGGAGCAGCGATCTCTAAACACCGCGTCATCTCCACCAAACCAGCTCACCTTTTTAAACCCAACTCAGTCCGGCAAACTTTCAGCACTCCTCCCAAACCTCCCCCCGTAAACTCAGCCAACGATGCTCATCTCTCCCAATCTCTCGGCGGGACGCGTATTTCCTACCTGCCGCCGGCTATACACACGGCCGCGGTTGTGGCGGCGTCGGCGCCTCACGTCGGCGAGCGATCAAGGCCCCAAGACCTCATTACCGCAAACGACGTAAGCGGAGATTTATGCGCGCCGCCCCAAGGCGCCCTCCGACGTGCATGCATACAAATTAAGGGGCGAGGCTGGGGCGCGACGAGGGACTCGCGCGATTAGATTATATTCATTCGGAAAGCCGGGCACTTGGATGGCGGCTTGGGATGTACCTTGATGCGGGAGGATATTAGGGGAATCGATGAGGCTGCAGGTTTTAGGCTTGGTGAGAGGTGAGAGAGGTAGGGGGCGAGATTTGGATTGGGTGGTTTGAAGATATGGAGGGTTCTGTTTTGGTTTTTTATGTTCTGGGAAGAGTGGGTAGAGCTAGAGGCGAAAATATGATTTTACTTAATGGATGGCTTGAGAGTGGAATGCAAGGGGAAAAAAGCTTGCAATATTGGATTTTTAGAAATATTGATTTTTTCGGTTTTCACAAGTGGTACTTTTTCAAAATGGCCTTAGCTTTTTATGCTCTAAAGCTCTTGATATAAAAATTCTAATATTGGCGTCTACATTTTTAGATAACAAGGAACGTGAAATCCAATTTAAAAACGGTAATGAAATTTATAAATTTAATCCGCGCACATTTCAAGTTTGCGGCTTTAAAAATGTCTATTAAATGTTATTGTGCACTTTGTTAGAAAAAATATTAAATTTTTTGTTCGAGTTGCTGGCCCGTATCGTTTACCCTGCTATGAATATGAAAGAAAAGGAAAATATGAGCTTGTAGTCTTTACGGAGCATATTATGGAGTGTAAACATGCTCTTAGCGTAGATAGGAGGAAGCCTCAGGACCTTTTTAATAAAAATTATGCTGCGGTTCGAGGATATTACATTTTTTTTAACTATGGCGCAATGTTTACTTTGAAAATCTTGGAAGTTGTTTAGCATTTCCTTAAATTATTAATGTAATGTCATAATTATTATTTATATCTCTTATTATTAATCAATCGGTATTAAATATTGAAAGCTGTATTTACTGGGTGGTATTTAGTTCAAGATTTATAACGATGTAGAATTCCGTGAATATCGGATGACTACACTTCTCTACTATAAAAGAGGAAAAATTTAGAAGCTGTTAATTACTGTTGCATGGTAACGTTTTGAAGTCAATTTATCAACTTCTCCCATCAATTCTAAAATAATTCACTTTGACGGCTGCTAAATCGATCGAGGATGACTTAAGTGAATTTTAAGCTTAACTGCGTTTCTCCTCCGCTGTATAATATTGAAATCTAAACGGAAAACTTTCCTCGGCATTTCACCATCAACATAACAACTCACATCTACTTAACATTAATTCCTCAAAGTTAAAAACACAAAGCACTCAATTACACATAAAAACCCGAGCATTCTTCTACCTCCGTAAAAATCAACCGCAAAAACAAGCCGCACAACGTCCAGCCAACGGTCTATTAGACAAAGTTTTCCCGCAGTCCCGGACCGAGCACGCGACATCAAAGGAGCGTTAAATCCGCTGCAAAAACTTCCCCTAGTGGCGCGCGAAATTGCGCGAGGAAGACATGAAAAGCGGGGATGACGCTGGCCCATTGTCATACACGAATGGAGAGAGAGAGAGAGAGAGAGTGAAACTAGACGTAAACCGCGCGTACAGCTCGCACAGACGCATTACGAGCTTTTAACCACGGAAATTCGCGACTTCGGACGGGTACCAGCGTACTGATCGAACGGAATAACGAGCGGAACTGATTTCTGTCTTTGACACTTCCTGCGCGTTGCCGAGATTTTGCGGCTGAGATTGCGTGCTATGATTTGGGGGGTGGGGAGGGATGACGTTCGTCGAGCGAGCGCGAGTTTTAAGATGTTGAATTCGAGGCTGAATTATTGGGTGCAAGCGATTCGTGCGTTTGACGTATGTTTAAGCTTGATTTCTGGATATGCCGGAGCGGCGTTGCAGTGATTTCGGCGGCTTTCTGGTAGTTGAGATCAGTTCGACGGGTTGACGTGTATGCGATTGCGCGGGCGTTGTCGAATTTGATCGAATAATTTATTCAGTGCGAAAATAGCTTACCGATTAAGTCGTATCGTTCCCCTCGTCTCGCGCACCATCAGAGCTCGTTCCCAGAAATGGACAGCTTGGGGTAAAATGGTGTTCTGAAAACAGAAAAAAAAATCATGATTTTGTTAAACTGTTGTTTTGAAAGTTGATGAGTATTTTTTATTTGATTACATGTTGAGTAGATGTTTGTTTTTATGGTTAACATAAAAATTACAAAATTAGAGTATAATTTTAATAATAAAATTTTAAACTGTTTATATAATAAAATAAGGTTATTCATGTTTGTGTTGATTTGCGTACTGTTTTCTCTAATTGGCTCTCCAGACGTCAATAAAAGTTTGATAAGAAAATTAGAATAATTGACTGAAGGAATAATGAATTCTTAAATGTTCAATTTCAATCTCTGCTGGATTCAAATCGTTAATCAGTGAATTTAATATAACTCCTAGTCTATAATAAGATTACCACGCAAATTAATAAACCAACCGATGCAAAATCGTGGTCTAGACAAGACTGACAATCTATCAAGCTTTTTTTCCCGCCACGCCGTTGGCCATCTATAAATATTTATGAAAAATACAAACTAGAGAGGCACGATCGAATCCGTTTCGGTGCGCGACAGCCAAAAGGATTGACGGGCAATGTTTAGGGGGTATTTTACGTGTCGTTACGCACGATTGGCAGAGCTGCGCGATTGCAGAGCTCGCTCGAGAAAATAACAGGCGGGACGACGCAGGCGAAGTACAGGGAAAGGGAAAAAAATTGAATGGACGAGCTCGGGAGGCGCTATGATTTCCCGGGGCGGCGCCGCGAAGATTTGCTAGGTGAAGGCAAATCGAGCTTAAGTGAATCGTTGATTACAAAGGCGACGTTGAGAATTGATTGATGCGACTTATGAATGAATAGTCGTGTATTTATTAATTGTTAATTACAACTTGTTGAATAGTCAGGAAATTATTTATTACAAAATAAATAGAAACTCTAAAAATATTCTTCTCTCATTCTGTACTTTACACATAGCATTGATTAAATTATTATGCATGGTAAAAAATATGCGCCATCCTGTAATGCAAATGCAATGTTACCCCGTAAAGCTTAACTCGAAAATGATGACGGACGAAGTAAGCCATGCATCGTTCCCGCCTAAAAATAAGCACGCCTCATCCTCAGGAAAAAAAGAAGAAGTAACAGAGCAGCATCAGGGAAAAGCAAGAGCTAAAGCTTTTAGCCGCGAAAAGTAGTAAATTTAACGGCGTGTCCCTAACGCGGTAACTCGCAAATTTGCATACGCGCGGACATAAACAAAGTTAGGAGCCAAAAAGCGTGGAAAAAAAGGCACGAGGACCCACCTTTGCGTAATCCAGGTAAAATTACGGAGAAAAGAGGGTACGATAAAAACAAGAGAACGAAAGAGAGAGAAAGAAAGAGAGAGAGAGAGAGTGAGAGATAGAGAGTGGTCCGAAAAAAAGAGAAGAAAAGAGAAATGAAAGGGACGCGCGGAAGCACTTTGCGTCGGATAAACCGCGGTTCTTCCTCCATTTTCGCAACGAGCGGTGCGTGCGGTTTTTCGGAGTCGTGGGAGTGACGGGTAAATACTGACGGTTTGGAGTGCGCTGTGGTAACTGAAGGCTGAAAATAGTAGATGAAAATGGGGCTTTTTTCGTTTAGGCCATAATGCGCCCCCGTGAATTTTGCGACTTTGCGAGTTTTGACGTTGATGGAAAAATGTTCGGCTTGGTGCTTAGCTGAAATATGTTGTTGGTAAACTGGAGGTTGCGCCTTGGAATAAAATTTATTATTTATTGCAACGAGTTTTCGTAAAGCTGGAGTCACGCGATATACTACATTTAGTAAAGCAGCACAATATTTATCTTTACTTAGACAGTAATTAATTGCAATGATTTATTTAGTACGAGTTTTAATATTTTATTAATGCTTAATTTGACCTCCCATTTTGAAGATGAGAACAACTGCAAATAACTGCAACAGCTGCATTGAAATTCCTCAAAAACAACTCCGCAACAACGGCCATAAAAAAAGTTTCTCCCAAGAAACGAGAGAAGGCGGCGCTAAGAAAAAGAAGAAAGAACCGTCAACGCTCATAAAGAACCTCAGACCTCAAGTAGCGGCAAAGGCGTCGAAAGATTGTCGAAAATGAGGAAATAAACGGTAAGGAGGCGAGGCCTGGGCCCGCCGCTCTCTCCGCCCTCATTCAGCGCTAGAGAGAAAAAATGATAGATCGAGCCGAGCGAAGAGGAGAAGCCGGAAGGAAGGAAGAAGCCGGGAGGAGAGGCGAGAGACCGGCTGGGCAAGAAAAAGAGAAACGGCCAAGTTTTCAAATAAATCAAGTGCTCCGCAACGCCCAGACGAAACGAGCCCCTTTTCCCCGCCACTACTACCACCGCTACCACCAAGCTGGGATTTACGGTCTCGATAACTAGCGTTTTATTCATGGCACCGGGGTATATGCGCTGCGCCTCTCTTCTCTTTTTGCCGCTGAACGAGTATCGCTCGGAAGTTAAGTAATTTGAGAGAGATAGAGAGAGAGAGAGAGAGAGAGAGAGAGAGAGGATATGAATATGGCCAGAAGCTTTTGGAGTGTAGAGTAAGATTATGTGAGTAAGCGATAGTTTCTTAACTTATGTTTTGCATGCTGAGGATATCGCCGTACTTTACAAGTGTTTGGGAAGAAAAGCGCGAGTCTTTATCGAAAAAAAAAAAAGAAAATTGGATGCCCTAATTAGTATAGACATTAAATTATAAGGTCTTAAACGAAGAAAAAATTAGATTGTAATTAGATTAATTGGTTTTACTGAATTAGTTGAGTTTCTGTTTGAAGAGCTTAAATGGAATGCCAGTGGCATATGTGAGTTTATCAATCTGTGATTACTAAAAATTTATAAAAATCGTAATAGAGAGTATCGGTAAGTTTTTATTAACTTAAAAATTGGTCAGTATATAAGCATTAAACGTTTATAAATCGAAATTTGAGACAAATGTGTGTATTTTCAAACTAATAATGAGTCTGTTTATAAATAATTTAATTATCGTTAAGTCAGTTGTGCTAAAAAAAACTACTAAAAAAACTCCGATATTGCAAAAAAAGTCGATAAAAGTGACCCAGAAAGAAGTAATTGTAAACTGTATAAAAACATCCTTCTTAATAAAAACATTAATTCTAAAGCTTATTAAAACTTTCATCATTTTTTCAATCCATCGAGCTAGAAAATTCCTAATCCCCAAACACGAATAGAAGACATCGTCGCGCTTGATAAATTCCTCAAGCATTCCATCGTACCCCACCCCGACTGCCTCGAAAATTCATCAAATCGCCAGAAGGAGCGACGGAATTAAACGAGAATTTTGGCCTTAATGCGCCGGCCTCGAGCAGCTAAGATTGCGCGTTCGAGGGCTCGCTGGCCTTTATCTCTTTCGCGGCAAGATAAACGCTGCTCGCCAATAGAACCGGCGATCCGGAAGGAATTACGCTCGAGATTTTGGCACGGCGGAGAGTGGCTTTGCCCAAGCGCAGCTTTACAAGAGTTAATTGGACTGCCATCCGCAGATATTCGTCTCTCTCCCTCGCGCAGCCGCGCCAAGGAGTTAGATTGTCTCTCGCGACCCCGAAAAAAGCGGCGCTCTGCGAGCCAAGCACGCTTGGAAAATCCCGTTGGTAATAGGCATGGTGTTTTTTCGGGTCGAAGCGGCTAGACTGGGCTTTTTTAATTTTTTAGGTTTCTTTTTTGGCTTCGAATCGTTTTGGGAATTTGCTTTTTGATATCGACTTTTTATAAAGAGTCTGCTGTGGATTTTTTTTTTTTTTTTGAGAATTGTAGGTAGAATTAGAGTTGAAGAGAATATTTTTAGCAAAATTAGCATTGTTTTTCAGTCAGACTATCGAACGAAATATTTTTATAGTAAATGTCAGGATATTATTGCTTTAATAATATTCATATACTACCAAAGTTTGCATTTTCAATTTTTCTTTATTTGAATAACAACCGGTACATCTTAAACTCGAAAAAAGATAATTATTAGTTTTATAACAATGCTATATCAATCCTTAAACCTGTATTTTCAAAAATTTAAGTTGATTCGTTTCAACTAATTCCACCATGTAAAACGTGCATACGCAGGCGATCGAAAACTAATCAAATCCAGATCTAAATTCAGCCCCACCGAAACAACGAATTCCCTTTTCCCCAGAGCTAACGCGAATTTCCGCTGCATGCTCATTCGGATACGCCCGAGACCACAAACGTCGCAAAACTATCGCTCACACAGCCGACGAAACCCGCAACAACAACAATGCTAGCGTTTTTTCTTATATACTCGCCACGGTCAACAACTACACTCACCACTGCAGAAATACACTTGTTAGCAGGCATGCACAAGTGCGTAATTTAAATTCAAATACGCGAAACCAATTTAGAAGATGCATACATGCGCAAATTTACGAACTTGCGCGTCTGCACGCGCAAACATTGCAAACAAGAATAACGAATTCGTAATGAGCTTACAAAAAGTATTACAGAAGCACGAGCGTAGCCAATTACCCTTTCAAAGCCGCGCTTACATGCAAAACGCAAGCACTGATATTATAGATTCATACTCGCGACTAGCGCACACGCACGAGCTCGCATTTACGTAGAAATGATATCGTCGTGTGCATACCGGGACGAGCTTTCTTTCTCTTTCACGGAGACAGTTGGAGAGAGATAGGTACAGGGGAGATAAACGCGCGTCCGTCACGGAAACTTATTTTTACGTTAGACATCGCGTAGAGAAATACAACGCCGATAAATGCGCGCCATCGACGTGCACCGTTGCGTGAGCTAAATTTACCCTGGGCAGGTGCCGCGAGGGAGGCATTTAAAGTTACTTTTATTTATGCCATACTCGCGGAGCGCGCGCACCATTTCAACTACGCAAACTATTATCATCGGAGTATGGATCACGGGAGGGAGAAAAATGAGATACAGGAAGTTTTCTGGCTCTTTTTATTTCTGGAAGAGGAACTCGGGGAATGCGTTGCGTGAAAGTTTAGCAACTATTATTTCTTTAAATGTTTGTTAAAAGTTTACAGGGGATACTGGAATATTATTCAAAGATTTTGCAGTAAAAGTTTTTAGCTAAAATAAGAGATAGCTGCGCTAAAATTTCATGGTATTGTACAGAAGAGAGTAATTTCATTGCAGCTGTTCCAGTCAACTTTCTCATAGTAATAACAAAGAAAGCTTTCGAAACATGGTATGGTATTGATCTCAAGAGATTAAAATGCGCGCAGTGTGAATTTCCATACGAAAGTGGCTGGGCCCAAACGAGCAGTAAGACTTGCTCCATACAAAATAATTTCAGTCGTTATTTCACAACGTATAAAATGATAATACATAACGTTTTCGCACCAAATACTTTTAGAGATATAGACCAACTTATTCGATATCTCGGAGAAAATTTTGAAATATAAAAATTAATTATATCGTACATTTTTAAATTATGCATGTATCACAAATTCGCTAACAGTGACGCACAAAGATCCTTTGGTCATATCAACTTCATTCCACGTTACAAATTTTCAATATTCACAGATCGATGCACTTCGTCCCACACCAGCTCCGCTTTGACTATTTCGCTCTCAAAGACCGAGAATATTCTCGATCGAACCGTACACACACGCGCGGTACAGGCAAAGTCGCATCCGGCCCGAGGCGTTTTGCCTTTACCACCAACTGCGTATGTGTATACAAGACCGCATGAGAACAAGATCAAGAGAAATATTGACAACAGGCCAGGGGTCCAGTGAAATGATCCATATAAGCCTGATTGGGAATCTCGTCGCGCCTTGGTATTCGATGTGCGTAATTGTGCCGACCTCAAGATACGGTCGATTATTAATTCATCGGCAGTCGCACCTATACAGCGCAGGCGCGGATGAACCCCCTACCAGAATCACGGCTTTTGATGTTTTATTAATGAGTCCCGTTCAAAGGTCTGGTTACTGCTTGTGAACGCATCTTCCCGTCTGTCTTTTCCTGGTTGATTTGTTTTACTAAACTGTCTGGGTGACGTATGAGAATTTGATATAACGTGTCAAATATTTGAGATGCGCTGGATTTAGAAGACTTCTTTGCCGATAGTGATGATACACATTTTTTGTCTAGGTAAAATATTAAAATCTTTCATCCTTAAGAAAGGAAATATAGTAAACAGTATTTTTTCAAAGTTTTGGTTGTAATCACATCTTTTTATTTACTTCTGCATAAATATAAAACTGACTCGGTATATTTCTAATAACTTTCCAATTGTAATACTCTAAGTAATCGAGTCGTTATTTATGAGAGTATTCATCTAAATTATGCAGAATAAATTAGAGATGATCACGGTATACGTCAGAGATGTATTCTAATGTGTAGTAGGATTTGTAATTCAGTAGCAGCGTCGTTACAGTAATTAACGTCTCATTAGGATGACTAATAGTAGGCAAATGGGTTCTACTTGTATTGATATTGTTAACGAAGCCATCTTAAGCTACTTTAGGGATCTAAATCTTATGTTAGAAAAGCTTTCTAACTGGCTAGAACAGCTATCAATCTATTCTATTAAAACATTAAAAGAAAAAATAGCATACCGTTTCAAAAAGAATCTTTACATATTATAACTTAGAGCAAAAGACGAAAATGTAACCTAATAACTAATTGATCGAAATTAGATCATATGCATTGCAAATTCATTTCACAGATAGTAGAATCACTTCATCGAAGTGGCCAATGAAAGTAACGCTGACTGCTGAGGCAAAGTCTGACCCCAATTGTTTTAACTGTCCAGAAAGAAGCTCGGACGTGGAAAGGTCGTCGTGCCAGATGCGAGAACAACGTGAGGAGGAATCTCATTACGAGACTCTCCCAGAGGAAGGCAGAGCTCGCGCGCGTTGATAATTCACTAATAAGGCACCCCGGAGACGCACGTAGCGCTTTCCAGGAAAATGGATCCTTCGCTCTTATATGACCCTCCTCCTCCCCCCATTCCTTTCCCTTGGCACTCCTGACAAATTTCTCGGAGCGCATCCTCCGCTAATCTGCGCCCCCGGCACGGGGATTAGGCGATAGCGCGCTCCTCTCCGTCTTCGCAGCCTTTCTACGGAGCCTGCGCGGCCGCGATAAACTAAGTGTCACGGGGGGGATTCAGCCCTGAGAAATCGACGTGAGCGATTGTTATTATTTTCCGGAGCTAGAGAGGACGTTGACCTGGCGTCGAAATTGCCTTGGAGTTGGAGAAGATGGAGGTAGGTGAGTATCGTGGATTTTTATGGGTGGAAAGGTTGGATTATGCGTTCCTGTGAGGTTAAGGGATCTTTAAAAATTTAGATTGATGGTTGAATTATTTATAATTGATATATATTTGTTGTAGAATTGTATCATGGGTTAATCGTTAAAAATGTAGTAGATGAATGGAAACGGAAAGGTGATTTATTGCTAGGTAAAATTAGTTAGAGAATTACCAGCAGAACGCTATAACATTAATAATAATTAAGAGTTATGATACGATCAAAAAGTGATCTAAATTTAAGACCTACTAAAATCAAGAGTTACTGAAAAATTCTTACGTCAAATGATTAATTTTAAATACTCAAATCTGAAGTCAGATAAAAATACCCGCACGACTCATGGCTCCGTCATTACAACTCTTAATTCGGCTCTATTAATACGAGATTGTTTAATTAGTCCTGACAGCAGTTCTAACTTTAAATGGTAATCAACGTCTAAACAACAGAGCGCGCCATCTTCATCAGCTAAAATGAAACTCCTCTCGTGACGTTCAAATTAAGAGCGACACAATTAGCTTCCAGCACTCACACACACGTTCGTCTCTTTCGTTGTCTATACAGCCGCTACTCGACGACAACAGACGACGCCCCAGGAAATTTCGCACAACATCGCCGAGCTAAAATTACTATGCGCATCTTCCTTCTTCCCTCTTTATTCGTATATTCTTTCGTGGCTGCTTTCTTTATCCTTCAAAGTCTAGGACCGCGCTTCGCTCATAACCTCACGATTTCGGCCTCTTTGAAGTTACAATTAGCGAGAGCCGAGCTGTCGATCGTTTCGCTGAGGCACGCGGCTTAATGGGCGGCTTTTTGAAGCTAAAACGCAATTATGTGAGGTGGTTCACGATGTGCCTTACGCGCGGCGCATCTTTCGCGAAACCGTCGGTGAAAACGACTCGTTTGGCCTTTAGCGAGCCGCTTTGAGGGAGGTGAATCATCACGTAGCTACCGGGTAAATGGGCTTTTCATTTGGCAAAGGGAATTTTGGAGGTAAAAAAAGTAGATTTCGGAGGTAGAGACGGTCTTTTTCCAGATCGTCGTTTTCGTTTTTCGACTTCGGTGCTTTTCTTTGCTCCGTTTATTTTTGCAAATCAGCCAATGTAGACTTAACTTCGTTTCAAGCGGATTTTCGCATGTAAACTAAAATTGGAAAAGCTGCATTTCTTTTAAATTATGCAAACGTATACAATAGAAATTATGCATTATGAACAATTAACTGGCTGGTTATTTCGAATAATATTAATTTTTTTTCATTTTCCGATAAAAGAAATATGTTGGTCCACCGACAGAAGCTATTTACAAATATAATTTTTATGATAATTGAAAGATGTTGTTTATCTTAAAATGTTTTATACATTACATAAAATTCAAGCTTTCAGTTTATTCATTTAATTTCATGATTTATCGGAAAATGATTAAATTAAAAACTACTTATTTTCGTCATTACTTTTATAAAAGCTACCATCTCTATGGATCACGGATTAGAGTCAAACTTTAAAATATGTTTTTAAACACTCTATGAAGAAACCTTAGTAGGTTGGTTTAAAGTTATAAAAACTCGAGTTACGAACATTTTTAACATTATCATAAGAATATAAACTTTTGAGAAATTCTTAAACTGGTTTATTAACTTTTTAAATAAAAGCTACTTTTAGTTTAACATAAAAAAAATATCTTCCCATCTAACAACATATATATTTCAAAGTTTAAAAATACGTAATCCAAACAAGTTACATCATTATTACTATTTAACTAAAAATATTATTTAGAATTATTATAAACTCAATTTTTGATCAATGATAAATAAATAGTAGAGATAAAATAGAAGATGTATTTTTAAAACAGTTTCAATATTTACGTGACTATAGATGAAAAAAAAAAAAATCAATGACAAAGTGATCAATGCTACCTTTTACACTGTATAAATAACGATAAAAAGTCGCTTTAAAATGAACAAAACGAAATATACACGAGAATCTGCAATTTAGAAATAATCCACCTTGTAAAAAACATTTCTGTAGAAATTTTTAAAAACAAAACAGATCGTGTTACGGGATAGAAACATCAGCATCCCTTTTTATAAATCATTGTTTAAATAAATCTCCCAAAGTAAATATATATTTAAGAATATATATGTGACAAAAATGATTAAGTTTGTACTAGGATTTATACATGTAAGGATCAGTCAATGAATTAAATTTAATGTTTTTAAACTGGTTACTCCGCAATGTACGTATAATCGATTACGTTCGTATAGAAAAAAGACAGGTAGCGGTTACGATGTGCTACGAGTTAATTATTAAATACGCTTGGAAGAAGCAACTTCGATGTAATCTTTTTTTTTTATCTTTATGTACAGATTAATCGTCTTTTATACCTATGATTGAATACATGTAAAGAAAAAGTAAAAGTGTTTAATTTTCTTATTTGTTTATTTCTACTCGCGTCAATAATCTGTGCGTGAACACATCGCCTCGTACATAAATCCCTCAAGCCCGGTTGATCACTAATAGAAGCAAGTGCTTTGAACTTTTCAAAGCTCACAAAAAAGGACGGTGCGAAAAGAGAAGTGGAAAAATAAAGCAATCGCTTATGCACAATTATCCCTTTGAAGCGGAGCAAAAAAAAAGGAGATGATTCCAGCATAGCTCCCGCATTTTACACGTAGATTATGTATCAATAGCGCAAGAGCATCCAGGACGAAGTGGATTTCGATTGAAACATGACTGGCAATTTCCGGCAATTACTGAGCTTTCATCAAACGTGGCGCGCTTATAATACTCGCGAGCCAGAGTTTTGATTGGACCTCGGTGGACCGGCACTAGAGTGCAATTGCTGTTTTAATTTTTGAATTGTGGAAGAGCTTTTTTTAAGAACGAAACTGTTGGGTATTTAATTTGAATTTCAAAAATGAAGAGCAATTGCATTAGCATATTGTTTTAATGTTTCTTTTTGAAAATTTCAAAAGTTTTGTTATCAAAGCTTTATTAAACAGTATCGAGTTTACACGTTTATTTGTAAGTTATGTAAATAAGCTTTTTAAAGGGGAATTTTTGAAGTAAATAGAAAATTTAAAAATACGTAAAAAATTTAATGGTTGTTTGTCAAACTATATAGTAATCTAAATATTTATTCTACTATAAATATATAAAAACATCTAAAACGATTAAAGCGTTATAAAAGCCTTATAAAATGCTACGATATTTTCAATACCAGTGCCAATAACAATGCACTTCATTTATACGTAAAATTTAAATTTACGAAAATAGACGTATTTCACCAAAATCGAGCTTCCATTTAGCAAAAAAAACACGGGTACGACTCGCTCTGCTTTTATCCGGGTGTTTAAAAATTAATAACAAAACAAGAGTCAACAGCAACATGAAGCGCACGGTAATTTCCGGTCCGATAATGCGCTTTATCGGTCAGAAAGCTCCTTTGGATGTAGCTATTCGTTAGTCAGAACCCTTTTAACAGGCCCGCTTAAACCTTTTTTGGTTTTTATTTTCAACCCTCGTGCACGTAACGCTGAAGTAAATAATGGAAATACTTACATTAATGAGCATGAATTTCCGCTCGTCCAATCTGAAACAGAAAATAAAGCATAATTGTAGGGGCGAAAGAATGTTTAATTAAACGCTCGATCGATCCACATCAGAGCTCGAGCGAAATTGAATTTCATTAAGAGCTCAGACTAGCAAAAAAGGACGAGCTTGTAAGCAGGTTAACGTTTTAACGCATCAAACTTTTGTTGCTTTTTCAATTGAATGGAAATAATAACAAGAACAACAACAATAACGAAGTGCCAAAGTCGTTCCGAATTTCACTAGTCGGCCGTTGTTAATTAGTAAAATTTTAATTGAAATTCGCAACGATATGTCGTGCTTATTACCCGTAAACTGAAATTGACTTTTGAAATGTGGAAAGCCGCGCGCGCAGAGTGTGTTAGTTTCATTGTAAGCAGCGTAAAAATCAATTTCAACAGGTCAAACGGAATAACTAGTTTCCACTCCATTTAATTACGTGTCAAAATGAGTTAATGATTTGTCAAGGGAGCGTGGGAACGTTCAAATAAGTAAATACGTTTCATAATTCAACAACAAGTTGGTGCAACCTGCGATAGTCGAACTAATTAATTAATTTTGAGAAAACACGTAATTGGAAATTAACTGGTTTAGCTGGACCGAATGTTACGACTAATCACGGTCATCATCGCTGTCATCATATGGATCATTGGAAAATATAATTCCTACTTGTGACTTTAATCTTATTCAATTATTATAATGTTATGAATTTATACAAGCTAGTGATTAAAATTGATTGGCATTAATGTTTATGACTTTATTCATAAAATAAGCATTATGAAATATATTTATTTCAATATATAATTATTATATCCTCATATCATTATGTATCCGCTGTCATAATGTTAATTCACGTCAAGTTGGAATAATAAATGCGATATGTTTTGAATTATTAAATTAATTATAGTATAATGTAATTATAAATTTATTTTATGCTTTAATGGTTGCATTATTAATTATTTATTTACATTTTAATTATGGAGTGTAAAATTATTTTAATAATAAAAATTATTCATGACTATAAGATTCAAAGTTAAATTCCCAACGAAGATCGAATTCGTTGATTAAGGGTAACAGTCCTAAACTATACAACAAATAACAAATAGTGTATGTTTTAGAAATATGCAATAAAAAGAGTTAACTTTTGGACTAAAATAAATAAAACAAATAAGCGATTGCATTAAGCTACCACATTTTAACATTTACATTACATTTAAAACATTCATCTCAATATTGGTCGTATTTTCGCCATTCAATCATTGATCATATACATTAAAATTGCATAAAAAGCTATAGGTAGCAGTCATTCTAGTTAAAAAGTTTTTTAATCGCAAAATAATCCCTAAATAAATTATTCTATCAAATACCAAATCACATCACACCAAGTTTTTAAAATAAAACAGCAATAAACATTCGCAAAATCTCAAAGGTAAAATGAAAATCCACGACGAAAAACTATCTTCGAGTTTTCTTTATCAGCATTCCAATTACCCTACACCACAGAGCGATGGCTCCTCGATGAAACCCCGTTTTATCTGGCGTCGCTTGCGTGCATTGTTCCTGCTCGCCGAAACGTGTACACGCGGTGGCAACAATGGCCCGCTGCATTATTAACCGTATAATTGAACGGGAATGTTCGACATTGTTTTATGCTCGCTGTGTCTGCTTCGCTTTTTCTCTGCGTGCACAATTTTTCTCCCTTTATGAACTTTCGTGCTTACGGGCGAGCGAATTTTTGCGCGCACCGAGCGTCGTAAAAAACGCGAGGGCCGCGTGAGAGCGGTAATTACGCTCCATAATTCATCATTAATTAAAAAATATTTTTCGCCCTGGGAGAGAAAAAGAGAGGGAGTGGACGCGCACGAGCTCTTATTCATTATTAGATAATTACGGGCTTGCTGGAGCTTTTTTTTTGTCAACTGTATTGTGATTTTTTATCGGGGTAGACTTCGGGGTTAAGAAAACCTTTGGGGTGTAAATTAATAAGATCAAATTCTTTGATAATACTTGATAAAAGATTTAACTTATTTTATTATAAAATTTTTTTGATATAAAAATATTTTTAATGTGAACATAAATATTTTAGTTTAAAATTATCACTCTTCTCAATATTCTCATAATAAAGATGAGCAATGTATCACATGTAAAATAAAAATTATGAAATTGTAATCGACGTTTACGAAATGAATATGGGAATTATATACATATTATATACATACTATAGGAATATGTATTATTACAAAATTAAATTAGATCACGTTGATAATTTGAATATTTTCAATAAATTTGTACGGAAAAGCTGTATTCGAAGCTTTGTTGATTATTCAAATTAATTCATGGATAAGAAATTTGTAGTTTATTCAAAAATAGTTTAAAAATGTAGATGATTTTTTTACTGAAACAAAATGCTTTTTCAATCATGTTTTAACATTCATCGGCGTAATAAATAGATGCAAATAATTTCAGCATGAACTCTGACCCATTTATATTATATGTTTGCTACAAAATTACTATCGGAAATAAAAAAACAGATCTTTGCTAAATTTACATTTTGATGAACCTCAAAACTAACTCCTTCGATAGTGTAAGGATCGAATATTCTTAAAGCAAATATTTTTTAAACAAATATAAATCAAAGCAATGTAAATCTATCAAAACAATGTCCCGTGTTAGATTAAACCGCTCCATTGTCGTCGCCATTCTTCAGCGATTAAGATACATGATCTCGACGCGAGGTATCGTCGCGGCTCTCGGCGTCGACTTTTCACCTTAGTTTCTCGGCCTTATCTTCTTACGCGAGAACCCACACACGGGCTTTTGCTGTACATTGGCCGATACGGGATTTAAAAGTAAAGTTTCTAAGAAGAAGAAGAAGAAGAGCGAAGAAGAAGTAGTAACCTCTCCTAGGGAATATCTCTGCCTCTTAACTTCTTGCTTCGGGGCTCTTGGCGCCGTATCAGCGCCGGCGGAATTCAGATGAACGCCTCCCCCTCATTTTTTTGCAATCCTTTTTTCGCTCCGCCCTTCCGGCTGCGCGTTAATAAAAGCTCGTGCTTTATAGAGCGGCAAAGGCGATTAGAGAAGGAGCGAGGAACAATAATTGATGAGGTAATTTAAGTTCGAGAGGTGCGCGCGCGGCAAACTTGTATGCAAGACTCGATGGCTTTTAATGGCAAGTCCGATAACGATTGAGAAGCGCGAGTTTACAAAACAATTTTCGGGGAAGCGAGAGAGAGATAGCTAGAGAAAGAAAGGGGCAGAGACAGAGAGGGGAGGACGAGGGGGAGATATGGATATGGAGTAAGAAAGAGAGAGAGTTGAGAGCGATAATTTTCGATAACGATGAAATTGATTGATAAATAATTATGCGACCATTAACTGTTTCTCTCTCTCTCTCTCTCTCTCTCTCTCTCTCGTTCTCCCTCTGTTGCTACTTGAGGCTTTTTTCCATTTGGACTCCGATTAACTGCATATTTATTATTGAGTAGTGGCAATTGATTTTTCCGGGTCGTGAAATTGATAGCTTCATTTTTTATGGCGAATCGAAGAGAGAAACGTGAATAGACGATGGAGAATTGAGCGCTTGAGAGAAAAAGAGAGACACACAGACTGAAAGAGAGGAAGAGAGAGAGGTAGTAAAAACAGTGATACTATATTTTTTAGATAAGTAATATCATTAAATAATACATTAGACATTTAACGTTAGAGGATGCAGCTGAGAGATGATGCTTTCATTAACTAGCTAAGGCAGCTTCTCTAGTTAATGTATTTTTAAAGAAGTCTCTTATAAAATTGGCTTTCATTTATATGAACACTGTACATCGAATAATAATCTTTAATTCTAAAAATTGTCAACGTACAATCTTCAAGATTCACACGACATTAAGTCAAAGAAAAAGTAAGCTTAAAAAACTGGAACTACCCGGCCGTAATTTAAAAAAACATCCATCCTCAGCAGTTCAACATCCCCGCGAAGCCAACGGAAACAATGCAGCCTAAATACACATTGTCCCTGATGTGGCAGAGCCGCGTCGGCAATCACCATAAATCTCGAATCCCTCGTTTAACTCTGGAGCTCGCTCGCTCCATTCTTCGCCAGCTCTCACCTCTCGGCCTCCCCCCCCCCTCTCTCTCTCTCGCCTCATTTTTTTTTATCGCGCGCAGCTGTTAGTTTTCATGAAGCTGCTAAGCCTTATTACCCGCCGACGGGCCATTGTACCTCTGTTTTCTCGCGAGCGAGCGAAACTGCCGGCGGGGTGACATTATGGGTTTTATCGCGCGCGCCCGCGCGCTAATTGCCGTGCGGCGGAATTTATCTGGCGCCTCCATATTCGTCGCGAACCCGTAACTAACCGCCCTAAATCAAGCAGCGCTCTAATCGCTGCGCGCGCGCGCGCCCGCTCGCCTCTAATATTCAACCGCAGAGCTCAATTATTCAGGGGCTTATCTATATCGAGTATTTGTCGCTGCTGCTGCGTTGTCTCAAAAATGTTGCTTGTATGGATGCGTATGTGCGTGTGCGTGTGTGTATGTGTATGTGTGAACCGTAGGCGGTTGTTTGCCAGTCACTGAGCCTCAGCAAATTGATATTGCCGACAGGAGGAGCGGGGGACGCTGTTTGAGTTTTAGATTTTGGAGATGCCAGCGTGCGGGCGTTTATTATATTTGATCTGGTGTCGCTGATGAAAAGGCTTCGAAAAGTCGCGGTTATTTAGGGGGATGAAGCAAGTCAATTCGATGATTCTTTTAAACGTATTGTTTACATATAGATGTAGAAAGCAATATTGGGTTTATTACCGTCAATTTTAATCCAAATTATTTGTAGTATTCAGAAGAACTGAAATATTGATTCTCGTTTCGAAATTCGTGCAATATAGTAACAAGACTAATTCGACGGTTTTGGTAATTACAGCTATTAACGAACTGATTGTAGAAAATTAATGTAATGAGATATAATTATTCAATGCAAATGACTACTTGTCACACTTTTATTATTAATATCAGCGAATTTACAAAATAGTATATTAATTTTATCAATGTTGTCATAACAAAATATACATATTTCACGAATAAGAATATTTAATTAAATATTCAAATCTATTCAACAATTCGTGAAAACTTCTGCATTTTTACCAATGCTGACCTCACACTCTCGGTAAAGAAAGTAAATGTAAAATTGACGTAGCGCGCAAAGTTGTAGCACTTGCGCACGTATCTCTCGAAACCCTCGAAATCCCCGTGCAAGCGCAGTAGTATGAGAGACTAAAAGAAGAGCACCGATGAGAAAGAGAGAAAGAGAGGAGTGTGTATCTACGTTGGCGGTTTTCGCGCCAAATTCGCAGATTTCTTTTTTTTACTTTCCGCCCTCTCGACGACGAATTTTCTAACGAGTTGAGCTCGAGAGGAAAACCAATATAAGGGAAGCTGGAAACGTTCGTTTCGTCTGAAATTCGCGAAATAAATCATAGAGGTTTGTTAAATTAGAAATAGATTGAGGATTGAGGTTCGAATTCGATTTACGAATACAGAGTATCATTTATTTTTCTAGATTTAAAAATTACAAATAATGGAGTAAAACTCTACTTATTAATTTGTCTATTCCACTATATCCAACGAAAACAAATCTTGCTTTTACTTCTGGACTCTATCATTTAAATTATCTATTTCAAAAGACGATTCTCCATGAGCGCAGCTTCAGGCAAGCAGAAAAAAGGAACAACACTGGTCTGATCCTCAAAAGCGAGTCTCTGGTCGGTGTATAATCCAGAATCTGCTTGTATACATCGAATACGCGACAAGACTCTCAATGTCAAAGACCGATGCGACGCTCTCAAAGCATTCCTCGAGAACGGAAAAAAGGGAAGAAAGAAAGCGAAAACAAACTCGAGTTTTCATGCTCTCTCTCTCTCTTTCTCTCTCTCCCTCTCTCTCTCTCTCTCTCTCTCTCTCTCTCTCTCTCTCTCTCTCTCTCTC
>UELX01002519.1:0-30448 GCA_900480035.1 Eupelmus urozonus | reverse complement strand
CCCCCACTCCTCCGTTTTACCATAAGAAACAACGCTCCCCACTTTTTGATCCGCCATGACACTTTAAATCCCAATATCTGCCAGATGGAAACTACTTTTATGTTTCCATTAGTGAAATTTATCACCGTAAGTTATAATTCTTAGTCCTCAAAAATGATTGAGGACTGCTAAAGTTTTACAACATTATTATTATGCTTGTGAATATCAAAGAAGAGGTTATATAATTTACCTCGAAAAATAAGAAAAGCAAACATTAACGATTATATTTCATCGATTATGGAATAACTATTCATAAGAGTCAAGGATTAGTTTGCAGCATATCCCAGTAGAGTCCAAGTGGTAAAATTTTTAATAATGAATAAATGTGCTTTGCTTTCAATGTACATCTTTAAAAATTAATTAGAAAATGTTTGAGGAGCATAATACTAGTGGTCATGCATTCAATCGCAATGGAAGCTCTTCTTATGAATTCTGTACATTGCTTTTTTACTAAAGTTTGGCATTACGCTATCTACCGTTAGCGAATGAAACTAATCGTAATTGATTGTGTTCAATTTTGTTGAAATATCTAGTTATAAATTTGTCTGTTAATAAAAACGTTTGGTAAAGGTCAATTTATATAAGCTAAGTTTTATGTTTTAAATTTTTTCTTACATGATGAAAAGGTATTTTAACGAAAGTAGTCAGTGCACGCATAAACTCGACATTTTCTTCTTAATTTCATAGTCTTCTGTTGAGCTCTTTATACTACTATATTATTATTATTATTATTATGATTCTTGAATTATATAAATTTCAGGTATTATCTCAACTAAATTTAAGAATTTCCGAATATTTTTTTTTTAAGTTAACCAAGAATGCACAGAAAAGACGAAGTTGTCAAGAAGCAAACAACAAAGCAACTTCTTCTTCATTCAAGCAACCTTCAATACAAGTAGAGAACTTACTCAGCCTGTTACACGATTCAGTACCTTGCACCGTCGAAATGAATACGATGATCTACGTAGAATCAGTCTAATCCGAAGCACAGAACTTCGTATAGACAGAACCCAGAAGTGGCAGTGGAAAATCGTAAAAGAACATTCTCAGGAGTAGGGACGGGTACTGGAAAAGGGAAAGACGAGAAAGCCAGTGGGTGGTAGGAGGGATGCAAGTAAATGATAGAGAAAACGCAAAAGCGAGCTGCTCGCGAAAGAGGGAGGGAGGAAGGAAGAGTGAGAGAGAGAGAGAGAGAGAGAGTAGATTTAGGCTGTTTGCAGCAGTGGAGATGCGGGAAACGAGCCTCCGGTAATGAAAAGCGCGAGCCGCATACCAAGTAGCAACCTCCAAGCCGACCTACGCGAGCAAGAAGAGAGCGAGCGGCGAAGACGCAGACTCCTATAACGGATAGTAGCAGTAGGTAAAGGGTCTCGACGAAGTCAGACGGAAGTACGACGTTCGGCAGCCTAGCGTTCGGCCCGTTTCTCGAATCACGTCGGAAAACTGAAGACGAGTCGAGTATACGACACGTCATTTTACTCGCGACGTCGCTTCATACAAGCTAATCGAGAAAGGCCATTGTAGTTTTTGTTTCGGAAAGTAAACGAATTGTTTATTTATTAATTGTTTATTGGTCGATTGCAAAAATCTATTCGAATGAATTTTGTTATTGTGTATTTTCTTATTTTTATTATTGTACTTTAAATTACATTTACGATTAATAATAATGGAATTTTATTTTATAATTTTTCAAATTCAAACAAACCCTATGAATACAAAATTTGTATCGATAAAAAGTATTTATAAAAACAACGGTTCATGCAAAACTCAATACAGCATTAAAGCGCTCTGGAGCCGCTCATTTCAGTTCCAGCACTCGAAAAATCTGCAAACCCGTTGGTATAACCGCTGTTTCCAGGCAAACACGTGCGCCGCGCCGACACTAACTCTGTAAATCCGTAACATACGATTGAAAGGTTAATTCCACGTAGAAAGAGGTATTACCTCCTCGGCTCGCGAGCGCGCGGAGCGCAATAATCCAGGATCCTCTCTCTCTCTCTTCCGAGCGCGCGGCAGAATACAATTTGCACTTTGAGCCCAAAACGAGAGTAGCAGGAAAAAGGAATAGGAAAGAAGCCAGAGAGGCGCGCGTGCAAGATAGGAGGGGGCATCGGTCAGTAACGGCTGCGCCGCCGGCCGATTCGCTCGGCCACATTAAATTTGTATTTTTACGCTGATTCCAGCGGGTTATCCCGCTACGTGCCGAGAAAGAAAATCGTCCCGGCGATTAACGATCGCCGCTCCCCGGGGAGCACCGGGAGAGGGAATTTAGCTGCGCGTATGTACAGGCACATACACACGTGGAAAGCAGGTGATATCGCGCGCGAGTTTTTCCCTCTTTCTTTCCGTATTCCTTGGAATGTGCGCCGAGAAGAGAGCTGGCCCCTATCCATCTGACGCCCGGGATATTTTATTTAGTAGCTATCAAAATTTATAGATTCCTCGCCGAGGTAACAATAGTGCGCCGGAGAAGAAACTTCCTATCGCGCGCGTAATCCCGACGGATTCTGGCTCCTCTCTCTCTCGTTCTCTGTGTGTAGGTGAACGTATATACACGTGTATTTATTTGAGAGGAAGGGAAAAAACGAAGGAGGGTGGTAAGAGGGGGAGTGAGATGTTTGACCGATGCAAATTTTTTTCGGCACCGCTGTAAACGTATCGCTTCTTGACGGTCAGGAAATCGTAAAAGATGCATGGCTGTTGGGGTATTTGGGGTTGGAAGACGTATTGATATACGCTGCTTTTTTGAATATTCGATATTGAATGATTGCATTATTTTATTTGAGAGGGTGGAGTGGAAGATTTATTCGGAGACTTTTTTTATGTATATTTTTTAGATGAATAAAATAATTTTACTTGTATTTTTCAAATATTATGTACATATCTATTATTGGCTGAAACTTATTTATTTCAATGGTACGGTTAATGTATCTAAAATTTTGAAAAATAATTAATTGAACTAATTGATGTAACGTATTTATTTATTTTTATTTATTTATTTACTACATTAAACGGGCTAGAAGTCCTTTACAAAAGGTATAAAGTTGTAATGAATTTAACTTAATAAACATACATTAAGGATCTTAACGGATTTTTAAAAATATAAATTACGTCTAAAAATGAGAGCCGCTCCGGGAGAGTATTTCGTATCGCTATTTCAAGTATTTCAATTATTAAAATTTTTATTTTACGTGTGAAGTTAGATACATTGTATTAGATATAATTTTTAATTAAGACTTAATGCGTCATTGATTGATATTGATTTTATCTAGTTAATATTTGTTTAATAACTTAGATTTCTTTTAGGTCAAAATAAATATCTTTTAGTATCTAAAACGTAAAAAGCTATCGTTATCGTTCAAGTTTAAACCGTAATCCAGATAAAATTAAATTAGACTGACAAGGTTAAGGCAATATCTCAAATTACTTTCAAGAAATGCTTCGTACTTTTTTGTAATGCTTTGTAAACTCTTTAGCCGCTTCTGTTTACTTTTAGTAATGACAAAGAATATATTTTGTTGCGAACGGAATTAAAGGTGATCGTTATTGCTAAATTCTAAATTTAGCTAAATTCTCATTAACTTCATGCTTATTTTCAACCGACAAATTTATCTGAATATTACTAAACTAACCCGATCCACAGATAAATTGCTATCATGGCAATTATTTTAAAGTACTTGTTCGATTCACTAATTGCTTATTAAATTCTTCATCCAGACTAATCCGACTCTCCAAGCTCCATGACGTAAACAAAAACTTCTCACCTTCAAATATTTCAGAAAATCATCAAAAGCTAGTTTCCTCATTTTCACCTTGACAGTTAAAACATCGTCCACGTGCCGTCGTCGTATCCACACCGAGCAGATCTCCCCGATATTGAATGATTACATTTGTCAAGGCACAGCCAAAGCAAAGCTCGCGCCTCCAGATCCGCCCGAAAGAAAAGGGACGAAATTCATTAAAAACTTGATGCATCGCCGCTGTGAAATACGGCTAATTTATTCGCGAGATCGAGAGAAACGGGAGCGGGGACCTGCAGCGATTTATAACGCGCGAGCGAGCGCCGGGTATAATTCAGGAAAGAAGAGCGCGGAATAAGAAGCCCGGGAGGAGAAAAGCGACTGGGCGTGCGGAGGCAGAAACGAGAGTGGATGAAATTATCCCCCGGTGTATTGTAAACGTCGCGCGTGCAGTCTCGTAGAAAAGTCACGCGACTGCTGAGCGAGCTGCCGCGACGGTGGGAGAGGATTTTCGCGTGTTGTGCTTGCTCGCGTGGTTGAGGAGGACGCGGGATTTGTGACTGTGGATGCGGCGAGGTTGGAGTGTTTTTGTGTTTTGGGTTTGAGGAGGGTGAGGGTGGGAGGGTGAAAGGTATTGGGGAGTTTGATGAGGATGCGGGGGTGATGCGTTGTTTTGTAATGATTTGGGGATAGTGAGAAATCTTGTCAATAAGTTTCGTTTTAAAGTAATGTGGTAGAATAAGCTATGCATCGTTGTTTAAAATTATTTAATAATAGTTTTGTAAACATTTTGTGTTATTTCTTTTTTGGTGCGTTGTATCAGACTGGCTTCAAGTTCATGATTAATCCATTGATAAATAATGTTTATATTTTTAGTAGTCAAAATCATTTGATTATTAAAATATTTATTTCACTTTATTCGGTAAATCAGATATATCTGTGAATCACTAAATAAATAATTTATATTAATAATAGATTAAGAAAGTTTATAACAGTCTATTTTATTTAAATTGACATATATAGATATCTGTTTATCTACTACGCCATACATATAAAGTTTTAAGATTTTTCGCAATCGTGTTGGGAAAATCGTTTTACACCTGCGTATAATCACGCCCAAGGGACTCGTTGTGACCCGTCCATTGCCGCTGAATAATTGTCGATTTTCGGTGATTGAAAATCTGGCAAAAATGAAATGCTTTTGGAATATTACAACAATAAATTCAATTTAGTTTATTTATCTCGGAATATATTTTATATAAAAAGTAAGATTACACTTTCCACTTGCTACATAAAATAGGAAAGTTATTGATATAACTTACTTAAAATACTTATATTTATTTTATTGCAAATAATAATAAATGATTTCAGGTATGTCAAAACTTTTTTAAGACTGTCAAGATTTTGATCTTGAAAATTGAGCATTATCGCGTAGTTTGATTTAGAAACTGATTTCTTATTGCAAATCAAGATAGGAATTATATGATATAGAAAGATTGCAGATTAATAAATAAGAAAAATTTGAATTCCATATGTCATTTATTGTATTTTGTAACTAATAACAGATTAAATGATATATTTTAATATTCTGAAAGCACTATAATGAGTATAAAAAAATCAGAATAAGTCTACCGATGTAGTACGAATTTATTTTGAACTTATTTTTCAAAAGAAATTAATCTTAAATAGTTAACAATGATAATAGTAACTTCATAAAGAAGAAATTCAACAAGGAAAAATTTTACTAAAGAAAATGTCTTTTTATATTAATTACATTCAAAAAGATAAAAAGAACTAAATTACAAAGCTAATCGAATTCCATTCGAATTCTTATAAAACTTCAACTGGGAATCACAACTCATTTATCACAGAATATCTAATAACGTCCGACAGCGATAAATTATTTCTTATCTAAAAGTGAGCACACTTAGCAGGTCAGTCGGCCGTATCGAAGATAACAAAGACGATTCGCGTCTCATTGCAATAAGCACAGGCCATCCGTACGTGACAAAAATTAGGGAAACTGATTCCGCTCGAGTGTCAATATTACGACGTACAAATACGCGTCTGGATCCCCCTCCGCGCAATATACAGCCCGGCGCTCGCGCTATCGACAAATAAAAACATTTTATTTCGAGACCTAATCGAAATCCCCAGTCGCACATACAAATAAATTCCCTCTCGCTATTGTATATCGACCTAATCATTCGAATAAATTTTTCTCTCTCTCTGCCTCTCCTTCCCCTCACCTCCCCACTCTTATCTTCGATTTCTAAAAACGACATCGATAAATCGCTGTCTTATCATGCCAACCTGTGTTTCCGCCTCTCGAGACTGCGCGGAACATATCGAGATGTCCGCGGTTATGCCCTCTTAATCTCCATTTTAATTTCCCCGCAAGTCACTTGATCCCCCCGGCTGATGGGGCTTTGCGCGGCATGCAAAGTGCGAGCTTGACCACTGACCCAGTTGGGGGAAAGGGACAATCCCGACCTGGCTGATTTTATCCCTCGGTGGCGCGGAGCTGCGCTAGGACGAGGGAGGGTTGTGTATCGGCTTTTCGTGTGGCTTTTCATTGGGCCGTTGAGACTAAGCGGGACTTTAAAATAAATTTAGGAACGATTTGTTCTTTTTAATTCGGTGAATCGCGTGCGCCGAGGATGGAGATTTGATGTGGGATTTTAGTTTTGGGTTATGGTTGTAGGGCTTGGGTGGAGATTGTCTGTTTGAGGTTTGCATATTGTTCTTGATATTCAATTGATATTCCTTTGTTATTTATTACGTTAGTGTTATATTGTTTTTGTGATTGCATTATTAATAAAAAAAGGGATAAAGAGTATCTTTTAACAATTTTATTAAATACTTATTTTTAGCAAACTAAATAATTTTTGTTAAAAATTTTAAAACTTTGTGCTGAATTTTATTAAGATCATTAAATTCCACTAATGATTGTACTTTAGAAACTACAACAAAAACTATAATACAAACTATCAAAACATTCTACCTAAATCTTTGCAATTTTTCGCAATAAACAATCAACAATAACAAACAACCCCCCTCCTACAGCCGCACAACCAAACCCTCAACTAAACAAGTTACCCGAATCCGTATGCGTCATCGGCCCCCTGCAACCGAGCCCAGTCCTCGTCCCTCGAAAATGCTAAAGTTCATTTCCGCTCTAACTGGCCGCGCTCTCGCGCAAGAGCCCGAGTAAAAGAAGGACCCGAGCGCGCGCGCGGGCGTGCAAACACACATACACGTCCAATCCCCTCGCAAATCCATCGGACGAAGGACTGATGAGAAAAGGAGCCGCGCGACGCTGGAGCCGCTTGTCGCTTGTGCAAATATTGTGAAAGGTAATGAAGCCAGGAGAGCAAACGCCGGAATAAGCCGACTGCTGAGAGGGGGGGATAGTTTTCGGAGAGAAGCTCGGGACTCTCTTCTTGACCCATGTCACGGGATTACCGGCGGGTTTAGTGCGGCTCGATGTGGTACAGGTTTAATCATGTGCCTGCTATGCTGGAGAGGCGGAGACAGCGTCTTCCTGGATGGGTATGGGGGTGGGGAGAGGGGAGCATCGTGATTTCGCGAGTGTACATATTAATGACAGTGGATGGTATCTAATTAGGGTTATTAGATTGTTGTTGGGAGAGGGAGGCTGGAGGAAGGGAAAAATTAGTGCTTTTAGCGTCGGAAATATGGTTATACGACTTTGAAGTTTTATTCGAAGTGTAGAAAAATATTTAGTCCGATAAAAATAAGATGAATCGGTACAAAACAATTTGAAATATAATTATAAAACTAATAAAAATTCCATTGTATTATTTTGAGACAAAGTTTTTCATTTTTTATTTCTTTAAAATTACAAACTGCATTCATCTCTTTTCTAAAAAAGCTTAATGAGCCCTCGTCCAATCGTGTAACCCTTCCTTCCTAAATTTATAATTTCACCAGCACGTCTCCCTCCACCTCTCAGAATTTCGAATGCGAAAAACTTGCCTCGTAAAGATGAATAAAATCGGCCGCTGCGCAGGTAAAAAAAAAGGAGAGCAAGCCGCGAGCGCGTCGCTACTCGCGCGCTCTGCAGGATTCACGAGTCTCGTATATATAGTTGCAGAAGAGACACACACAGAGCCGAGTTCCCCGAGCGCAGCCGCGCGGCTTCGTGGCATCAAATATACATTTTTACTGCCGCGCGCGGTGTCCCTTAACTCAAATGAATTACTCCGATCCCGGTAAGTGCGGGAGGCCCTTAAGGTTCGGTGTACCGCTGATGTACTGCGCGCGCTCGGGGCTTGACTTCTCTCTTCGAAAATTTCGCTGGATCAGTGGCTGCGGGCGCTGCGAAGGAGTTCCGTTAAAAGCACTGTTCTTGATTCTCTCTTTTTGGTTTGCGTGCGCGAGGAGAGAGGCCGGAATTGGATGCTATTTTGCTGAAATATTGAGGCTTTTGGGGTTGTTTTAGCGGAGGGGTTTGAGCTAATATTTGCTGAGAGAAGGAATCTAAAGTTTGGGTTAATTGTAATTATTTTGATAGTAGATTTATTTTTCAAAATGAAATGTAAAGTATTTGATTTTTCCTGGTCTATATTGTTATCTTTAAATTTTCGCAAATACTTTAAAAGGCTGAGACTCTTGGTACCAGCCGAGAGAGAAATAAATAACGTTTCCGTGTACCGCTGCTCATAATATAAAAATAGTACAGTAGAAAAGTCGGGTACAGTCAGACGCGAGTGTAATTAAAATATTTTTGTCCATAAAAATTTCTTCAACGCGAACACCTAATTCCTCTAAAATCCCATAATCACCGAAACGTAATCACCGAACAATCATCCCAACAAACAAAACCCACAGCGATCCACATCATAACATCCCCAAGTAATCAGCAACAAAAACTCCCGACTGAATCATCTCATCTCGCTCTCCCCGCGCATCCTCGAAAACAATAGCAAACTTAATAACTCGATCCAGCTCGGCAGGCATCCCCACCCTCCCCTGACAAACTCTCTCGTCTCCTCCCGAAACTCATCAGCAAGATGACAAACTAATTTCCCTCCGCGCACGCATCTCGTAAATCAAAGAGCGAAAGAGGGCTGCATCCTCGGGAGCGCAGCAGCAAGGGATGCAACTTCGCCGGTGCGCCGCTACCGCTGCGGCTCGTCACGCTCTCGTCCTCGAGGGCAGAGCGCCGGCTACGAGGACAGCATAAATAAGCCCCGGGCTTTACGAGCGCGCGGCGAGGCTCTCAGTGACGTCGCGTTCGAGTGCCTCGTAAAGCCGAGCCGTTCTCTCTAGTTTCCGCAGCTAGGGAAGCTCGCTTTCTCTCTCTCCCTCTCGGTCATCAAGACGTGCTGCTGGAGGCTGGCGCGTGCCGAGGTAGGACAAGGAGCCGTAAACATACGCTCAGGCATGAGTGTAGCACGCGCGCGAGTAGCACAGTGAGCTTCTAGAGCGATGCGGAGCTTATCACGTATTGGGCTATGTTACGACTTTTTACGCTCTGCGGATGCTGTCTGATTTAGTTGCGGTTCTTCGGTTAAGGTTGATTGATGCTGGCGCGGGGAAAATAGTGGTTGCTTCGAGGGGTTTGGGTTTTGGCTCGGTGAGAAAGGTGTGGTTGATTGGGGTATTGATACATGGAAAATTGTTCGGGGGACTTGATTTTGTACGATATTGTATAAGATTTTCGTAAGATTTATCTATTTAGCCGTATTATTTGTTATAAATTGTATATTACTCAAAATATTAAGTTTTTATTTTTTTCAAATTAAGTATGAATAAAAAATAATTTAGTTACTCTCAGCATCAACTTTATTTAGAGAATTAAAAATGTTTATTAATGTAATAAATTTTTAAGCTTAAAAAATAAGAAAAAAGGAAATAAAGGAATTAAAATAAATAAGAGAAAAATGGAGAGGAGAGCTTATAAAATTATGAAGATTTGTTTACCTCTACTGCAAGAAATAATTCAAGTAATCATTGTTTGTTTAAAAAATTTCATGCGCAACAATAGTAGTACCATAAATCATCGTAAAGTTGTTGCCGATAGATGTATACTGGTCTTTTCTTTTCAACACCTGTTGGTTTTTGGCGCTTATGTGGCAGTTTCACGCTCAATAAAGTCGGGCAATTAACTCTTTTACGCCCCATAATTTCACGAAGATGCCAGGTCTTTTCAGCACTTTCTTAATTACATTTAAACTGACACCTAAGTATTAAACTTTGACCGTAAATCAGATCATTTACAAAAATCCAAGTAATATTTACATCATCCTTTACCAAAACTTCTTACAAAACAAAATTAACAATTATCCTAGAAAATTTTCAAACACCATATAACACCTCCATCAGCACATCAACATTTCCACGCATCAACATCAATCAACGCCTCAATTTTTCATTGTAAAAGCAATCCAACCGAACTCTGCTTACACCCATCTCAAAGGATTAAAGCAATTCAAAACTCAATTTACCCAGTCGGATATCAAAGCCCGCGCCGAATCCTAGAAAATTATATGCGCGAGCTGAAATAGCAGTCGGCGCGCGGGGGCGGAAGACAAGCGCGCATACATATAGGCTCGGAAACCTGTATGTGTACAGACTCGGCGAGGGGGTGGGGCGGCGGTGGCGCACAAGCAATCGAAATTGCAGCGAGCGCGCCGCCGCATTACGCATTCGCGCAGGCGGCGCGTGCAATTGCGCAGCGCGGGCACGCCTCGGCGCGGTCGGGTATACAGCGCCGCCGTAATTATTCCGTATGGTAATGTTTGGGATACGCGCGGCTTGGGAGTGTTTGTGATGTTGGAGGGTGGTTGGTGGATTTTGGAGGTGGTTTTCGTGTGGGTGGTTTTGGTTGGAAGGTGCGATTGGATTGCTCGATTGGGTTTGGGTTTTGAGGGAGAGGAGAGAGAGGTTGGATTAAGTGTTGCGTGTGACGGTAATGAATTTAATAGGTGCGTTGGGTAAATTAACTGTACGAGAACTTCATTAGTGATGCAGTTTGTTCTCTTTAACTGTTCTATATTTTAAAAATCTACACGAATTAAAGAATAAAGGCAAAAAAGAACTACAACTAACTTCTTTTTATTAATAAGAATAAAGGCATGTTAAATTTTTAGAAGAACTGCAGAAGTAATAGGCAAATTAAAATTCTAAAAATGTAGTTTTACGTATTTAAAATTGCTAAGTAATGTATAATAGCCTCTATAAGAATGTATCATAAGATTAAATGAAATCTTTGACCGCTTGATTGTACCATCATGAAGTGAGAATGAGCACAGGGTAACGAGTCGTTGCGGAATCCCCCGGGAAATCATCTAGAAGTTGACGATCTTAGTTTTCTCGTGATTATTCTCGTCTTCATTTCGAAGACACAAGTACTACCTCAATAAAAATTACCTTCCCATCGTACGACAATTACACAAAATTTCGAAAAAATTTGAACTTTCTCTCAAACATCAACCATTTTTATAAAACTATAAAGCGCCCCATTACACCTACAACAACATTCCAGCAAATTTCCACACTAACCCATAAATCCATCCACACGAAGCTCCCCCCCTCACCACTACAAACGCAATAGTTCACTTAAAATTCGATCCGCACCCGGACTTTTCATCATCGCGCGCTCTCGCAAATTCAGCTGCAGCACAATATGGAAAATACGCGGAGGGTAGGGGGGTGAGCTAGGGACAGACATCCCTGGAAAATGGAGCACCTGCCTGTTGTCGTCTCCTCCTACCGCTGCAGCCTAGAGCCACGGCGAGGGTGTATATATGTATATGCACAGAGAGAGAGAGCCGAGTTCCTCTCGACTTTTCTCTCTTTTTCTGGATCAGAATATCGGTGTGAGAGAGCGCCGCCTCGTGCATAATGCAGCACGGCGACGAGTTCAGCCGGCAAATGTTGGACGCTAATACATCTTGATGATAGATAGCGAGCATGCGTTTGGTCTTCGCAATGAGGTCGGAGGTATATAGAGATATGAGGGAGGCGGGGGATGTGCAAGTTTGCAGCGTGTATGGGAGAAATGTGGGAATAATTGTGGGGGTGGTCAGGGTTGGGAATGGTTTAGAGGGTGTAATGTTGTGATGTAAAAGAATGTGGATTTAAAGTTTTTGATTAAATTTTGTATACAGTATAGTTTAGTATACTTGTATATTTTTGGAGTTGCAGAAATGATAAATAATATATAAACGTGATAAGAAATTCCGTTCTACTATTTAGCCATTTTCCCAAATTTTTAAATCTAAATTCAGGCATACGTCAATATTTAATTCCGCAAGCCACCGCTCCACCTCTATCCTCACCAATCCTCCAAAACCAACATCCCCAAGCTACAGCTGATCTCGGGGGCCCTAATTCACGGAGACGTCTCGGCATTGAAAAAAAGGGAAACAAAATTAAAAAAAAAAAAGAAACGCGATAAAATTAAAGAGAAAGAGAGCATCGCGGCACGAGAGCGAAACAGAGCAGAACTAAACCCGAGAAAAAGAGAGAGAGAGAGAGGGAGAGAGAAGCAGGGGTGTTTCGAGCCGGGGGGTTTGGTTAGCTCTGGCGCTGCTCGCGATTCGCGATGCCAGGCACGTCGCCGTCAGACGAGCGTACGTGCGACACGACTACGCTTTTACGCCGGCGCTCTGGCCTCCCTTCAGCCGCGCGCGCGCGGCCCGCTCTCTTTTTCCGCGTTCGAGGAATATAAGCTTTCTTCCTCTCTCACTTTCTGCCTTCTCTCCTTTGGCCAAGCGCGAGAAATTCGCATTTCTCGAGCCGAGAGAGCCACCCCTTTTTCTGATGTCGCGCGAGGGCTGTACTCTCGGGCTGGGCTCTTTGCAGCCTCTGTACAGATTATGGTGCTTTCTGGTCTTCTAAGGCTGTGGCTGGTGAGAGGTGTGGATAATGTGAGGGAGGTTGAGGTGGGTAAGGAGATTTTATGATGGCTTTTAAGTTTCGTTTTTTATTGTTTTATTATTGGTAAATAATTTAGTGGTTGAATGTTGTAATAGATGAATTTGAAGTATTGGAGTTGTAAATGTACATTTAGTTACTACAGTTTATTTTAATTTCAAAGATTTTTCCAAAAACACTATATTTTTTTCATAAAATATAATATTTTATTGTTTTTTAATACTAAAATTTATTAAAAAAATAATAAGCATATTCTTTTCAGGTTCTGCACATTGATAAAATTGCCGCATGCTGCAGAACAGATCTTAAGAGGTACCTAACGCTTTCTATTAAGATTGTCGTGAACTTTCTTCAACAACTGTAGGTAAAGAAGAATTCTTTTCAAATACTCTCGTTATATGTACCTACAAGAAGTAAACGTTTCGGTTTGTGTTATCAGTTGAATGTATTGTTTTTGAAAAGGGCACACTAATTTTTGCTAGCAAAAATAAGGAATTAAAATTTTTATAGACTAACATATTAAACAGTAGTTACTAAAGGCTTTGTGAGTGACGCATTAAAATTATATTAGTGTACTTGTTTTCACTAGCAAAATTATTTAAAATTTAAAATTATATTTGTCTAATCGTTTCTAAAACAGTTTGTTTGTTGAACCAATTGCATTTAATATAAAATATATATTTTTTCAAAAGAATCGATGTTACTATTACTTAATACTTAATAAAAAAAGAAAAACAAACCTTTACAATAAAGTATTTAGAAAATGTTTTAAATTTTCACAAAGTTTATTTAAAGATTTAATTTTAATTAATATCATTCGCAAAATTAACAAGAAATTATTCAACTTTCAACAATTACAATTTAAATGAAAATCTTTATTAAAATTAAAAAAAAAATTTTTTAATCTTTGATTACACAATTTTTAAATTATAGGAGATATTGGGAATAAATAAGGATAATTAAATAAAAAAGCAGAATTTGAAACATTATTTATTTTTATTTTTGAAAAGTTGCCAAAAATACATTGCGGTATTCCGTAGTGTTGAAAAAACTGTTGAAAATTCTTCAGTACATTATAATGTTAGTAAGCATATAATTAATCATGAGAAAATGGCACGACATGTGTATGTGTGTATGTGAATTGTGAAAGTGTATGGTGACCCATACGATGAAATTTTCGTAAGCTAAATGATGCGATGATTCCGTGATATATCATGAAGAAAAGTTCGAAACTGTTACATTATTATGCGTGTGACGTGAGAAATTGAAGAAACTGGCTGAGGAACGAATGCATGCAGCTGCGCTATCTAAGACAGGCGCTAAGCTAAGGAAATATAGTTCCGCATGAACGAGTTTTACTTATTCATACGTTATTCGCATGAGACTGACGCAAATTTTAGCAGTCGGCGTCTGCTTACTTTCCCTTACTTCATTCTTTTTTTATTTTTTTTTTTTTTTGTTTTTCTTTGCTTTTCCGGTGATTTCCTTATCCCCATAAAGAGACCTTCGCTCGCGCGAGAAGGCACTTATAAATAAACCGACGTCGGCGTCGACTTTGCATCTGCCGAATCGCGTATCATTCATCTGTTTTTCCTTCTTATTTTTCTCAAGCAGAAAAGAGCTTTCTAATCGCTCTCTAGAAAGAGTCTAGAGTCTCGCTTGGTGTTAATGTCGTTAGTCGTCGTTAAGGCATAAACGAGCGCAAATTCATTATCAACTGTGCATCGTTTTACATTAAGGCAGTCTTGGCTCGAAAATAGTTCAGTGGCAGTTTTGCGATAGAACATCTTTTGAATGTCGATCGGCGCGCTTCGTCGTCGTCGCCGCTCTGAACGCGCAAGCTTCGAGCGCTCCTCTTCGTCCATTAAGTAATTCCTCATCAACAATTGAAAAGTCACTGCGACGGTATTATCGGCTCGGCTGCGAAACGATTAGCCGGCGACGAAGTAGCCGAGAAGCGCGCGAGAAATTCAAGAAAATTACATCAGCGACGATCGCGTTGTTAACACACAAGTATATATGGGGCGATCGTCGGCGAAAGGTAATAGCGATTACACGAAAATATCGTTACAAAAGGTTATCATACCAAGCTCTAGCTGCAAAAGGCCTTTGACCGATCAATTATTTACACGCAGTGTCGAATACAAGGATCACCTACTGCTATCGAAAACCATCGATCTTTTTTTTACATAAGAAAAGCTCTTAAGCCGAAGAAAAACGGTTTACCACTAACAAAGTTTTTTATTTACTATTTTTTTTGTGTTTTTTTTATGATTTTTTGTTTTATCTCTTAGAAACGACCGCGCCACAAGCGACGAGGCGTACAAAAGAAAAGAAGAAGGTATGAGAAAAGAGTGGGAAGAACTTAAGAAGGTACAAGCATGCAACGTTACACGAAGTGTGCATAACGACGCAACATCATGGCACAGACATTGCGAGAATGTTGGTACGACGGTGCGTCGCTCGCTCTTTCTCCATTACTTCTTCGTAATTTACGTATGTTCGACTGTATACTCAGTAAGCAGAATCAAACGCGAATCGATGAGAAAATTCCGCGTTCATAACGAGTTTATTTGCTTTTTCGTCGGCGCGAAAATCGCTTGTCGATTCCTGCTTGATGCATTTCAACTTAACTGCTTTAAATAAAGTATAAGTAACTGTTAATAATAGAATAATTGTATAAGGATAATAATCAATCATCGCTTCTATTGCGATACTCATGCTCAATATAAACATTATTTCATATAATAACTAAATAATAACTCATTATTTTCAGGTACTTTATACACACAATATCGTGATAGATAAAGCAGATATTGCGCTTTACACTCTGCAACAATTAAACGTAAAAAATAACTTATGTCAGTTTTATCAATGTTCTTCTTTGTAAAACTTTGATTGTTTTAATTGACTCGTTTGTTTATCGAAAAATTTTTCAATTTCTTTTGATTGCCAAAATAGAATATAAAATTTTCTAACTTTTTGTATAAAATTTTTGTTTAACAATAATCTCGGTCTGCGTGACATAAAATCGTAACTTTAAGCGCAATAAATTAAAGATGAAGTGGGCGATACGTGCATGTCACTTTCTTAAAATAATTAGTCTAAATGTAATAGTAAAAATTCACAATATAAATAAATAAATGTATATACAAATTACAAAGTATAAATATATACAATTATTTTCCATATACATAATCATTTTTAAAAAACTTTTAAGTGAAATGTTTCGAAAAAAAACACACACATGACAAAACTTCATCTACACAAAATCTTAAAAATCCAAAGAGCATGCAAAATTAAAATATATCTTATAATTGTAAAATATATCTTATAAAGTAACATTTTTATGTCGCGCAGACTTACGCTTATACATATGTTTTTCTTGTCACAGCAAAAAAGAATATAAAAAAAACTGACAAACTAACTCTGAATTCAATATAAATCAGCAGCTACGGATAAACCACTCGTCGCTACCCCAGGGGCTCGACATTGTAAGATTATGCAAGCTTCTCTAAAATATATTTTTATATACATATATATTACTTTCTTCATCTCTTGAAATATCGCGAGTAGGTAAACTCATATACTTCGCGATAATCAAATTGTATACTGTTCGCTAACTATCTGCCCGTAAACTGCAACACTGCAGATACGTAAGTACTTCTTTTCTCTCTATCATTAGAGCAATCCATCGTCGTAATGGATGAACTCATGTATTATAGTTTGTGCACTCGCTTTCTCAATATTCGCGTGCATTGGACGCGTTTCATTTTTTAATGAAGGCAGCTCCTTAGGAAATGTCAACGTTAAGACCTTTACAACTCTGTAAAGTCAACAAAAAAAAGTTAATAAAACAACTGGTTAAAAATAGTACGAATAGGCTTCTTACATCACCGTGATTCGTAATGATAAAAAAGATCATCAAATCCACAGTCGATCGGCTTATTAATAAATGCCGTTTTTAAGTAGCATGTTTCTTGTATCTCAAAAGATCATAATGATAATTACTCGTATAAAAAATCGTATCATCATTAATAAGGCGCTTCTTAAAGCTATTTACAGCACTTGTTTACACGGTAAACGTTTTCTTATTTTTTTTTCATTATTATTTTTGCTTAATATTAAAGTAACGTTCTCAATTAAAAACTCGGTTAATGATTGCAATATATAGCCTTTAAGGATATTAGAGCAAAATCATCGCGCGAGAGAAAATATATAAACAATAGGAGCACGAAGGCTTTCTCTTTTTATTTTATTTTATATTTTTTTTTGATGACTAGTTTTCGGTTCTCGAACACATTTTTTGTGTCTTATTTGTTTACTATTACGTTTCATTTTTTATGTTTATTTGAATAAAAAAATTTGTATAATTAAACTTTTTAAAAACGTTATTTTTGTATTGGGATTTTATGAAAAAAAAAAACATTACTCCCATATGCCTTTATTCTTGGAAGAATCAGTTGAAATTATTTTGTTTCTTGAATCCAGCCTGCGTGCTGTAGAGATAAAAAATTTCTAAGAAAATTGCACTAATCTAGCATGCAGTCGGAATTTCATACTTTTACAAACTTCGAAAAATATATATATACTATGTAAATCGTATCATCATTTTTCTGCAAAATTTCCGATACCCATTATTGAGCGTACTATAAGATGCTCCTAAACGATTCTTTTGATTATCAGGGACAGAACATTTTGTGTACAATATGTACAGCGAGAGCAAAAACTTTTTCATATTTTGTCGACCTACATTCTAGATCCGACATTGCTCGAAAAATCGTGATGCAAGGCACGTTTACGTTTTGATGTCTTCTACCTTTTCTTACAAAAAAAGCCACTTTTACTTTAGAAAATTGGCACGCATCCAAAAGCTCAGTCGTATATCAACATTGCTATTTATTGCTCTATACTATCATTTTAAAATGCCCCTGATTTATATATCTTTCATCAAAATATTCTACAATTCTCTAAGAATTACTCTTTGCATTGAATAAATAATCAATCGATGCCATCAGTCTATAAATTCCTCACTGACTTTACCAACCAATTACTCATCCAGTACAACCGATGTCTTACCGACACCACTCTACAACAAAATACAATCCGCACTTTCAGTCTATTCGATCAAGTACAAAACATAAATTTCGCCTTATTCTTTTTTATTCGCCACGCATCTAAAAAATTACCGCATGTATCCAAAAGTATAAAAAGAAACAATCGTACGCCGAAAATTCTCGGTCAGTCTGAAAATGCGAATGATTGCTCGGGGAGCTCTCGCCCCCCGGGCCCCAGCTGCGGCTACCGCGGCGTCGCTTCCGCCGCCCTCCTTCTATATTCACACTCTCTGCCTCTACGTCAAATCAAACTCGAAGGCACGTAGACATTCCATGGAGCTCCAGGCAAAATCCAGCGATCAAATCGGGCACAGCATATCCTCTGCATCCTCGTCCAATCCGACGAGCATACTTACCAAGCCAATCTCCTGTACCTGTCGTGGCCGGACGCCAACAAAAATCCTCGCCTGCCATCGAGACGATGAAGTGGGGAAAAAACAAACCAGCGGTTCCGTTCCGCGGTGATTTAACATCCTGCCGTGGGCCACTTCAGACTGGCGGCGGTCCGCGCACGTAGCGCAGCTGTGGTGTTAGTGACAGGTTGAGCGAGTTGCTCGCCTCGCAGCAGTGTGGCTCTAGGAGGCAGGCCGCGCAGAAGAGGACGACGAGTGCCAGTTGGAAAGGTAGAGCGGCGCGAAGGATGCGCCAGACCCAGCTGCGAGGTACGCTCGGCTCGTCGTCCGGCTCGTCTGTGGATGTGGATTTGCCCTTGGTTTTCAGGGGGTTGACCGGCTTGACGAGGTTGTCCAGGAGCGCGGGGTCGATGAGCGGGACCTTCTTGCGTTTGCTGGAAGGGTGAGATTGGGATGAGTAAGAAGTTTTGATTGTGTGTTTTTTGTGCAGGTTTTTCACTGATAGTATAAAAATTTTAAGGCGGAAATCATGTATAAAGAGTGAGTTTACACTCATTCTATAAGAAGTTGACTCTTTCAGGTTTAGATATGATAGATATGATTTTACTGATGCCGTTAATGAAAATTCGAAAAAATATTTAAAATAAGCAAAATGGATATTTTTAGAATATATTACCTTTAATTTATATTTTTCTTTTGGAAAAAATAATTATATTTTATGTTCTGATATGCACCAGATGGCGCTTTATTTTAAATACTCTTAATTTATTACATAACTGTTCTATTTTTACTAAAAAAAGTGTATTATTAAGGGTGCAAACTCATATTTGTAGTACTTCAAATGTAATTATTATTTGACATTAAAAAAAATAATAATTTTTGAAAAATAGCATAAAAAATAATAGTAATTGATGGTTGAATTTTAAACACTAAATAAATTTACTTGTATAGAATTTGTTTCTTTCATTCAAAAATTAACACCTATTGTCTCATACCAAACCTACATTCAGAAATAAAAATACTCAAAATTCCTCCCACCCTAGATTTCAACATCAACCAAAACCAATAATCAACTCACCTAGGAACAGGATAATTCGTGGCATTAGCAGTCCTGACGTTAGTTCTAGCCTCAACACTGGCCGCCGTGCGCACGATCAGCTCCCGGCACTGCTTCTGCAGCTGCCTGAGCTCGGCCTCGGCCTCCTCGACGCGGCGCCACAGTTCTACCAGTACCTCGTCGGCGCCGTCGCGCGCCAGCTGTGACTCCAGGGTGCGGGTGAGCCGGCGCAGCGCGGCAAGTCGACGCTCGCGCTCGCTCAGCTCCTGCTCGCTGCCGCTGTCGGAGATGCCGCTGTCCGAGAGCGAGCCACCCTCGAGGCCAATAAGCGAGTTGTTTGACGCGGCCGAGTCGTTGAAGCTGGACTGCAGGCTGCCGTTGCCGCTGTCCTCGCTGATGTTGGCCTTCAAGGTCGTGTCCGAAAGGACGGTGCTCTGTGATAGGAGAGATGGTTTTAATAGTGGCTTTGGGTGTCGAGTTAAGTTTTGATTGATTTTTTTATTTTTTAAATTTCGAAAAATTTATGGGTGTCAAGTTGTTACTTTTGTAGGAAATAGCAACGTGAAGTCGTAATAGGTTCAAAGAATTAAAAACTGAATGAAAAAAAAGTAGGTTACTGTGATCTCTGTAATAACGAGAGTTCCATATCACTTTAATTCATTGATTGGTACTATTCAGAAGAAATTAAGATTTGTAATCTTTTATATTAAAAATACAAATTTTATTAATTCTTAAAATTTTATTTAAGATGTTATTTCAAGTTCAATAATTAAAGTATGTTACTGTCGTTTAAAATCTTGATAAAGTAAACTAGTATAATTAAGAAAAGAAAGTGCGAGCTTACTTGATTATTAACTTCGTGTTTCTCTGAAAGCAGACGTGCAACATCTCTCACCGACGAAGCCACCTCCATCGTTGCTCCAGCTTTGAGCGCAGCGTCCAAAACTGCCAGGGTATCTTTATCCCTGCGTAAAGCACACTGAAGTTCTGTTAACCGCACGCCAAACTGCTGGACTGCTTGTAAAGCGCACAGCTGTTGATTTCCCCTGTAAATAAATATAGCTAATCAGTACTTTCTCTTTCCCCCAGTTTTCTTAAATCGATAGTAATTTCAAAATTTTTCTTTTTCTCGGATACAAAAATTAGTTTTAAATCGGTATTATTACCAATTTGTTTACTTACTCTGACATAAATGTTAGCGTTCGATTTACGACCACGAATATGAAAACTTAAGGCACGTCTAAACCCGTTAAAGTTCGGCCCAGAAGTGCCTGCACATTCAGTTTTTCCCTGAATCTATTTTTGAAACACCTCTCCGCTATTTTAAGATCGAAAGAAATCGGTCCATGCATTTTACAAAAAAAAACCACTTTCTGTCAATTTTTTAGAAATCTCCAACGACGCGAAACTAAACAATCATACTTACGACCCATTAAACACGTATCACTTTCTACATAAACATTGCTCACACTTTTACGCCTATATGAAATCTTCAAACACCCACATAACCGACATGACGAGAAACACAAACGCGTAGCACATGAAGAAATCGTCTATTTTGAAAAATAAGATAACAACGATCACATGCAGGCAGTTCATCGGTGCTGACTCGCGGTAGCTGTTATACGGCTTTCTAAATAATCGAGCGATAAGCTCGGTATCTTACTTTTGAAATGCCTCGTCCCAGAGCCTGTACAGGTCCGCTACTCCATCCTTCAAGGCGGCGAATGTAGGCGACGACTTCTGACCGAGATCTGTGATGAGGCGGTGTGTCGAAACGTTCAATGCTAGCATGGCCGGCTTGCGATCTCTTAAATTAGCCAGTTCGCTCTGAAATGATTGGGAAGATTTATTATTGTATGCGTGTCGCTAGGGCGCTGGGCTCTTTGTTTTTTGGATCGATACGCGTTCACTTGTGTTGTTGCTTTTCTTTTAAATAAATATTTATGTTTGTTTGAGCTTAAAAGAATTGTATTCTTGTAACAAAATTATAATGATAAATGATGAAATTGTATTCGGGTTATTTACAAGCGAATCAAAGTTCGTTTTACTTTTTAGCATGTCAAAATTAGCCTTACGGTCGTCATCCTCGCGAATTACAACACAACGTGTCTAGAGAATCAATTTTCAGAATCTTCGAGTCACTTGACTTTGAAGGAAGGCCTGACAAGGTAAGTCGGGATTAATGCCAGTCACTTGGATACCATTGCAATAAGCGCCGGAGTGGTCTTTTCGTTTTCGTTTATTTAATTAGTTAGACAAAGAAGAAGGAACTCGTTTCACATGGGGCTCTTGTAAGGCGCAGCTTATGACTTTTAATGAGCGGCTGAGCAAAACGTAGAAGATTAAAGACGCGATTCACGTGTAAACGCGAGTTTCATGAGTGTAAGAAAGCGACGCGCGGCATAGTAATACGCTTTGTTATGGTAATTTATTTTTAATGAGATTTAGAGGACACGATCAATTGGCTTTAGGCCAAACGTAATACCTGCTTGTTATTTGAACTTAAAGCTCAGGCAGAAGTTGATTAAACTTTATTTATTATGACACACCTAAACAAGATAATCAAACACAAAGCACCAAAAACTATCACAAACACACACCTATTCATTTCAATATAATAATATAATTGATCATTCCACTACATTCCAACGCAATCCACGTTCCCTGACAAAACCCCCTGATTTCTTGCCAGACGGCAAATCGAATCGGCCAGCGAACGTCACAACCCCGAGACAGACGCATTTTTCATCGCAGGTGTATACACAGGTCCGATCGCGACTACCGTCATACTTTCACTGCAAGGCAGCTCGGCCATTAATCAGCTCGTCACGCGGGGGGAAGCGACTTATCAAGATCTACGCGCGAGCGAAACCATCGACGGTACCAGGTAAAGGAAAAAAGTAATCCGCTCGGTCGACGACTGCCTTTTTTGTCTCGATCGTCCCTTTTTTGCGCGTAATTGTTGCTTTTATGTAATTATTTTCAATGGAACGGAAGGTCGGAGGCTTTTAATTGATTCGACATTGCAGACGGCGGGGAAAAGAAAAAGTTTTCGAATCATTGTGGATTCGCACGAAAGTTTTTCCTTGGCAGAGCTGATGTAATGCTTTCTCCTGCGCGCGCGGGAAAGTGTTTGAAGGAAGCTCAGCGACTGCGCTTGCTATTAGAAACTTTAATTTAATGCACAATATCATTTGCTTTAATTGGATGGTATATCATTGTGGATGCAAGCGGGAATAATGCATCTGTAAAGATTTTCTTGGAATGATATAGCTCGAGGCTTTCGGTATCGCTGTTTCGTTTGCAATTAAATTTCTATGGGATTTCGTTTTTATTACATCGCAGTTTTCTATGAAATCAGATAAAAGCTTCTCTATAGTCAGTTAATTAATTAATCCGCATGATAATAGTAATATTACTTTCGATCCTCGCACGCTTCAAAACGAAACGCTCAATTCCCTTCGCTCTACGATTCCTATATATAAACACAGAAGTAGATCAAGTATCTTATATAAAAAATAATTATACCATTCAATATACTTTCTATACATTCAATCATCGATCACCTCTCAGCATAAAGTTTCGTTTACACACACGCGCACACACACTGTTGAAAACCGCAAATCGAGAAGCGAGCGGCCGCGTATACACCTCAGCGTCTCGATCTTATCTGTCCACCTTCCCGTTTCTGCTCAGGCGTGAACTCAACTTTTGGAACTCGTATTCCCTCTCTCACCTCTGAGCCGATCCTTTTTTTCTCTTTCTCTTCCTCGCCGCGCCGCCGAGAGGACGAGCACGCGGTATACTTTCACTCGGAGGGGGTCATCAAACTCTTTGGCGATGCGGGCGCGAGAGTCCTGGAAAATTCTGACCGAGCACAAAGAAGAGGCGCTCGAGAGATGGAAAGAGGCGATTTTCCGTCGAAACTCGATACGCGCGACGTAGAACCGGTTGCCAAGAGTCGCCCTTTAATCTCACCTGCGCTGGATTTTAACGACCAGTTTTTTGCCGTAAAAAGCGAGCGAGCCAAAAATACGCGAGGTAAGGGAGCGCGTTATGGGAATTCAGGAGATCCCTCGCTGTCGTCGTGTTGTAATTCTTGGCCGGGGAGGGACATTTTTCATCGGGCCGATGCGTAGACCGGATCGTGAGCTGGCTGTACACGCGCGCGATGGATGCGTAAAAAGTGTGTGTAATGCGCGGGAAGTTTTTGTTTGGACGCTCTAAGTGATGTTGCGAGTTGCGCTCGGTGAATTTATCTTTTTTGGATTTTTAAGGGCATGTGGATAAGGTTTCTTCTGGAGTCAGGCTTGTCTGAGCTAATAGAAGTATTTATCGAAATGCGTATAATATAAACTTGAAAGTGTAATATAGTTAAAATATAAGTATTTTTTACAAAGATACACAGCTGACAACGTTTTCTCATCAAATTTGCATAAATTAAGAACAAGTCGAAAAAGTCAGTGAACTTTCTTCTTTGTCCACAGTGAACACGTTTCGAGGAGGTAATCCGTTTTTTAAAAGTGAATTCTCCACGACAAGCGTAAAAATTCTTACCGTAATCCTATTGATACGGTCTTCGATGATGTGAGGCTCCTCCAAAACGACTCGGTAGGACATTAGTCTTTCGTGAGCCGCGCAGAATTCCAGCTTCATAGCTGCCATTTCGCGATGAATCGCGCTGATCTTCTGTGCCTCCTCGGCCCTCAGCGAGAGGGATTCCCATCTTTCCATTAAGCCTGGAATGAAATAAGAGAAGAAAAATTAAATTGCTGAAAATTGTGGCATAGTGTTTTTGTTTTGGATTTAAATATTATGAATTTCTGAGGAATTTATGAGCTTTTATCTTAATTTGTATTTTACGCCTTTCGACGGTTGAATTGTGATTAAATTGGAAAACGGATTTACTGAATTTTTTTTGATTCCGTAATGTTTATTGTGGTAATTTTTTAGAGTCATTTTATTCTTTCTTGTTTTATTTTTAAATAAAGTTTTAAACTCTCGAGCGTTTTTTATCGAGTGAAATCTTAAATAGTAAATAATTTTGCCTGCTTTCTCCAGCACTTTAGCTTATCGCGTTAGAAAATTTTCCTTTTACCAACAAAACGCCAGCCATATATACCATAATCATTTTTACATTTTTATAATATTTGCAATTTTTAATTAAACTTGTAAATTCAATCTCCACTAAAGATCTCAAGTCCTATTTTAAGAACGCAGTTGATTGTACTTAACAGCTTCATTGTTTTCAGCAAAAAATTCTAATTGTAGATTTCTCGCTAGAGAAAAGATTAATAAGCGCAGATAACGTTTCAGCTGCATTCGTTAAATTACTTCCTCGGAAGCTCTCCAAACCGTGACGCTATTCTCGGTGCAGTAAGCGTGTCCTTGGCTGCTTAGCGTAAAGCCGGACTTTTGCAAAACTCGCGAAAAACATTCCAGTGCTAGCAACTTTTTACTCTGGCATTGAAATAGCCGAGCGTTTCCTTCGCGAGTGCTTTTTCGTTGCTTCGGCTATTTCTCTGCTAAGTCAGTTTCTTGCGAAATTGTGGGCGTAAGAAATGTTGGTATTTTGGTCAATCAGATGCAGATGCAACGGCCTGATTTTCTTTGTTAAAGATTGTGTGATGTACTTCTGTGTGTAATGCTCTTTTTTTCTAATTTTAAGACGTCGAAAGCTGAAGTCCACTTTTTATGGCTTCTTCGACCTCTTTGTATTGTACACTTGTTCTTAAGACCTTCGGATCGAAAATGGCAGTGACTTGGAAGCCCAGTAATTATAACGTCTTGTTTGAGCTCGCACTCGTTTTGCGGCTATTTAGCGAAGAAAAATATCTTGTAAATGACAAGAAATTATTTTAATTATCCGTGCACTTTCTCTGAAGTGTTTAAATGCTTTCGATCGTAAAAAAGATATCTTATGGAAAAAGTATTAAGGACTTTTATTAAAGTAATAATATAAAAATTAATATCGACTTTCGTCAATGTTTACAGTACAAAATTATACTGTAGAAAGATAACAGAAAAACATAACGTATGCAAAATAAGATAAACTCTTTTCAAAAGAGATATTCAGAAAAGTTTGAATATTTTTTAATATATTCATGAATTCATCATTTCATCTTAAAAATATTCTCTCCGCGAGGAACTGTAAATACATTTAAGGTATTTCAGGTATTCGCAAACAACTAAAACGACGTTACATCCATAATTTTCCGAAATACTATAAAGGCTAGTTCAAAAATCCAAACACACCTATAAACTATTTCTGCAATATATCTAAAAATTACACACCCCGGTAGAATGTGAATGCCGCGCACATGACTTATCTGTGTCATTAAAATAATTATAACACGCGGTTACTAATAACGTCGACGATAGATCACGCGAGCTTCCACCGCATCGCTCTATTTATCTCTAAAAAAGAACCAGCGCAAAAGGTATTTACATTCACCCGAACGTTAAACCGACTCGCTTACATAATCCCACAAACACCCAAACAGTAGATCCAACCCGTATACATCTCACTCCGCATGCCAACCTCCGCCAAATCCAAAAAAAAAACAAAAAAGCCCTGACCATTCTCAGACCGTCTCCACAAGAGTCCCAAGCAATGAAAGAAAGGATTTCGCGGCATCAATAATTCACAAGCTCGACTCATCCCACACACAGACAAAAGGCCCTCTCTCCATTCTCGCGTAAACACACATACCGGCTCTCTCTCAGCGCTAACCTTCGTCAGGCCACTTACGGCAGCCGCTACTGGCATTGCCATTTTAATCCTCGCGCGCACCTATGACACAGATAGAGCCCTCCGCGTAACAGTAAAGCAGCGGCGAATTCTCTTTCTCTCCTATAAGCCTAAGACACGCTGCTCTCTCTCAGCTTTTTGCCAGCGCTCGATCGTTCCGGGAATCTCGGCAGAAACGACTCAGGCGCATAACGGACGAGCCTCTATGGAGCAGAGCGGAAATTCAATTGCGACATGGGGGCAGCTCGCGCGGGCGAGATGCACACCTAGAGAAAGAGAGAGAGAGAGGAGAAAGAGTGAGGAGGGAGAACGAGGACGGGGCACCTTTAAATAAGCGCCGGCACAGAAAAGCACAGTAAGCAAGCGCGACGCTGAACCGTTTATTTGATTGGCCGAGGCGCTGCTATATTGCGGACTGTTTACCGCGTGTGCTGACCCTTTCGTTCGCTGCCAGATGCTCGGTGAGAGAGAGAGATGAAGAGATTCGAGCTTGGGATGTGCTGGATGTCGGATTGAATTTTGCTGTTTTCGATTGAGGATTTAATGGATAGATTGGTTTTGGGAAGTTATGAGCATAACGGTTTATGAGTTATCGGTAAAAAATAGGTATCGATCGAGAGAAATACGTTGTTGCATGAATATTTCATGGCTCGAAATGAAATTCACGCCTACCGCTTGCTCCTTTATTCCGCCTGCACATTTTCCCCCATTACAAACTGAATAATTCCGTGGGCGCGGGTAGAATTATCGGGCGTATACTGAACTAACGGTCAACCTGTTATCTTGCGCTGCATGCTCAAACATTTAATTTCTTGTATCTACTGGTAATTTTCTACTTTGCGAGCAGAATTTTACACGGCTTCTTGCGAGCGTAAAATTGAACGCCGGGTGAAATTTGAAATTTTTACATTATTCGAAAGTGGAAACTTTTGGGTAATGATATCGAGCTTGTTACAAGTTTTAATTGAGAAATTGAAGCGCGAATGGAAAGTTCAATAATTTAGGATTAACGCTTTTATTTCTTTTCCCGGCTTCCCATCGACAGGCTAATCCCCAACTTTTGCATGATTTTCAAGATAAAACGGTCTAATCTTCGTTTTGTAATAATTGTGAAAGTTGTATGAAGAAACGCTGCAATAAATTGGACGAACTTCCGGTCAGTTGCTTTTATAGTTGCCTTTCAGCTATAATTGTGCATCAGCACTGACCGAGACTTGATTTTAAAGCTTAATTAAAGTGATAAATCTACCGTTAAACTGCTAGAGCGTAATATAGTATTAGGGAGCATAAAAATTAGTGCGATTTACTTTGAGGAATTAAAAATTATTTTTTCAGAAACTTAATTGATACATAATATTGATGATGATTTCAATAAAATTTTAAAACTTTCCTAACTACTTTATAAATGATCGCTTTTTTTCGTGTACTTCATTTTTTATGAACTGGTTTTGTGACTAAAGATCAAAAGATTAACGGAGCCAGAGAAAAGGTAGTTGAAAAACTTGTACAGATAAGATGAACTTAAAGGAAGAAATAACTTTCAGTTTACAGGCAGAACAAAAGTTTCTTTTTTCGTTTTTATCTTATACTCTTGTTATACTGAAACTTTAATGCTTTTTACTAAATATAAGTTTTTTTAATATTGTTAAATACGAAAGTAAAATCAATTCATTAAAAAATGATCTACCTAATGGTATAATAACTGTTTACATGAATGTTTCATACATTAGATTAAGAGAAACTAGGTGATTCTTACAAGGTGTGAATGTTACACTTGTTTAAATTAGCGTACTTACTATTTTGTTGAATATGCAAGTGGTTTTGTAATCACCTGCTACACAAGTCTTATAACGAAACCTAGAAGTTTATTTAAATACTATGCTAATTGACAAGAACGTCTGTTGTATCAACTACGAGAATAGCAGAAAAACGATGTTTCTTATGTCACAAATTTTATCGTAATTCAATTAAACAGAAAAAAATGACAGTATTTATTCAAATAGTCTTCAATTTAAAATAAACATAAAAGATAATGTACTTATTATTCCTCGAGTCCGGTTTACTTTCAGAATTATTTTAATATACACCATAAAGATACTTCTAACATGCTCGTGCAAACGCTATTATTAGTAATAAAGTCGAAGACTTATTAGCCGGCTAAGTAGTTTTTCATTCAAATTAACTTGATAACTGGGAAAGCTATCGTTATAATTAAATTTCACGGCTAACCGCTGAAGTCCACTGAAGTTTCAAACTTAAAACGTATTTTTAGACACACGGGAAGAGTAATTTAATCTAATTAATATCAAGCGCTACTCATTGCTACCTCAAATTTAATATCAGATCCTTCAGTCTTGCATCTCATAAAATACATTAGTTCATAGAACATCTAGGAATACCCACTATACGAACTTGATAAATTTCACGTTCACAGAACCTGCGCGCAAGAGAGATGAAAGCAAACGAGCGCCTAACCAAAGCATCAGCTCTGCGAACCATTCATAATCTCGTATCTCGATCCACCATCTGACCCAGAAGCGAAAATCAGCGGGGAAAAATCAACTCTCCGCACGGAAGCTTTCAGACTCCCCGCAGGCTGCCTCCTCATTTCCACGTGCGAAGCATCGCTTCGCGCTTGAATTTCAATAACGTTACAAGAGCGCGCGAAGCTCCGTATTATAAACACCAGAGGTGCGAGCCGCGAACTGACGTCATTGCTAAAACTGTGTATCCGCGCAGATATCTGCGTATACAGTCCGATCCTCCGATCTCTAATTCAGCGCCTCGGGGCAAAAGGGACACAAAAGCCAGCAGCGGGCGCGATTTTAATCTGGCTAGGTGATTCATCTCGCCGCGAAGGTGGGGACCTCGTTACGTGCGTGTACCCAGAAAAAGAGCGCGCGCGAGGTGAAGGTGGCCTCTTGTCTGAAAATCCGGTTTCGCCTGATTCGGGGTCGATTTTATAATAGACTAGTTTCTTTCGACTTTACGAGCTCTCCGTTCGGAGGCACTGCCTGGATATACAGGCTGTATGCTAATGATTCCGGGAAGGCTTTTGATTTACAGGACGGATACTTTTATAACGAGGGAGGATGCTTTTTTCACCGGCCAGGTATAATTCAGCGCGCCTACGCATATGCGCACATAACGGAGGAAAGCGCGAAGGATTTTTTTTTTTTTTGGCTAGGTCCTTTCGACGAGGTCCGTGCTTACGGGGATTTACGGCTAGAGTCATTACGGTTTACGAGCCGAGTCGTTATTGACAGCGTCGTAATGAATAAGTGGAACGCGGAGAGTGTTTCGACCGGCCGTTTTCTGAGATTCTGTAGGAAGTCGCCTGATGAGCGTGTATACCGCTACGAGTTGATGCGAAGGTGAAACCGCGTTTTCCCATTGTACGGTTTGTCGTGCAGATTGCGAACAGATGCGATGATAGCGAGGTAAATGTAGGCTTGGATCGGAGTAGCGGTTTGAGCGTTATTAATTGAATGCGACTTGCGCATTGACAATGACCTAGAGCTTATCTTATCGGGGGTATACGTAGTAACAAATGATCGTCGCTTATTACGATAACAGGTTAAGACAGCAGCCCGGTTATCTTTGAGTGTGTGTTTAGCCAAAATTGGCAATTTTAAATTAGAAGTCAGGAGCCAAGGTGGGATTAGTAAGTGTTGTCGTGGACGTATTTAATTGGTGGTTCTGGTGATTAAAAGAGATGACAGCATTATTAATTGCTGGTTTAGATTGCAAATCTATATTCTAAGCTGAGCTAAGAGTTTATAATTAAGAGCGTCTATAAATATTGAGATTTATTGTTATATATTCTGCCCGTGAACTGTTATATTTAAAATGTTTCAAATAAGGAAAATTTCAGTAAAACGAAAACATGTAATAACAGCACGATAAAATTTCAGCAATGGAAACCAATTAGCTCCAAAGTTTCCGTGTATTCTTAAACATTTTATTATCAGCAGATTTCATCAGTACATTTTTCTGCAATTGATTACTTCCTCATTATGCGCATTCTTAATAAACGACCAGCTAGCACTTAACTCGCGAATATTAAGCAAAAAAGAAAACAACTTTCTTACAGCCAAAAAAGCTCAAATCTCACAATCACCCAAAACATCCAAACATACGTACGATTATCGCCGGCGCCGGTCCCCGGGACGAGCTCCATCTGCACGGACATCTTAACCACCTTAACCACAAACTCTCCGCACAGACACTCACACACTCCCGACTCCTCGATGCCCCGCAACAACTTAGCTGTCAACCGAAAGATACGCAAATACACAAACGGAATATCCTCTCGGAAACGTCAGCGCATCGGCGAGGCCGCGGCGAGACTGGCTCGCTCCTCGCGTGAAAGCCACGGCGAACCAGTTGTTGCGCGCGGCTCTGCCCCTACTCGCGCCCGCGAGGAGAGCCCCGCCGGCTGATCCGCTGCCGTGTGTACGTACGTGTATGTGTGTGTGTTT